>CAMOHE010035749.1:0-35621 GCA_946598075.1 Artocarpus hirsutus
TATCTTATCCGATATAGACCCGAATTTGGTTCTGTTTTGAATTTTTGAGACCTTATCTGATAAGGAATGACCCTAGACCCAACCTCTATAAATAGGGAGTGAGTCTAAAGAGTTATTTAGATCAATAGAGAGATTAAGAGTGATACTGTACTAGTGAGAATCTGAAACTCCCTAAGTGCTCTTGTTCACAAATCACGAACACTAGCTTTGGGTTCTCTCAATTGATTGGATGGAGAGTCACCTTGAGGAAGAGCTGTATGTGTGAGCTCACACTCACTCCGATCGTGGATAGAGAATAGCAAAGAAGACCAGTTGGTTGAGGCTCTTCTGGAACATTACTTCTCTACACAGACTTCGGGAGCTTTTCGGCTTATACAAGGTCAGTAAGATCAGGTTAATTTATACATATAACATGTCAAACTTGTGTTTTGGAAAATACTCTGATTTAAAATTTTAAAATTCCACTACATATTATTTTTCCAACACTTATGGGGATCACAATCAAATCACTCTTCAAATCTCATCCCCAATCTTTATTTTACAAGCTTTACAAACATTATTCACTCACACCCGCCCCAAGGGTGAGGCTATAACTAAGGGTTCATCAGACTCTTCTATCTCTAATCCCAAGGCATGTACAAAAGAGCTCGAAATGAGAGAATGAGTGGCATCAGTATCGAATAACACATATGCTAAAGACTGAGAAATCGTAATCTTACCATCGACAACTGCATTACTGGTCTAGGCATCTGAACTCCCTGATGTCATCATGTGAACTTGTACTGCAGCTTTTCCTTTTCCTTTACCAGCATTGCTAGACCCTAGGTTAGTTGGTCGATACTATTGCAATGATGGCGACTGCACACTGGCTATACTTGATGCTCGATACTGAGGGACGTTACGTTGAAGATTCTTCTATTGATGTCCTTGCACTAAATATGGCGGTTGTTGAGAAGGGAACTGATAAAATGGAAGCCAAGGGTACTGTTGAGGCTGAGGTAGAGTCTGAAGTTGGGGCTGATGACTAGCTCCTTCTCTAGCCTGAAATCCTAGACGAGCACTCCTGATCGGGCAATTTCTCTTTATGTGTCCTAGCTGTTGACAAAAATGGCAATGGAAGCTATAGGGGTTGCTACGCCCGCTGCTGGATGAACTGTTGTTGCCACTGTTCTTGCTACCCTGCTTGTTCTTTCCTAAAGTTGGTCGACTACTGATGCTCCTCCTACCGCTCCTCTGTGGTCCTCCTGACATCTTAGCTCGATTCTCACAGTACTGTGCGTAATCATTTTTCACTGATATTGCTGATGACATAAGCTCACCAAAATTCCTGAGTCGCAGGGCAACCACCTGTTGTCGAATAGGGGCTTTGAGTCCGTCTTGGAATTTAATACACTTCTCACGCTCTGATGCCACTGTAGAGGGAGCAAACCTGGCCAATTCATTGAACTTCGCTTCATATTCCCGAACTAACATATCACCCTGCTGCAACCTATAAAATTTTGCCGCCTTTTGATCCCTGTATCATTGCAAAAAATAGCGATCATAGAATAGCTCCTCAAACCGATCCCAACTGATGTTACCATTACTTTCCAGGCGTTTAGCTTGCTTCCACCAAGTATTAGCACCACCTTCAAACTGATATGCTGCGAACTCCACGCGATACTCTATTGGCACACCAAGAGTATCCAGATGCTTCACGATCGAATCTAGCCAATACTCTGCCACCTTCGGGTCCCCATTTTCGTCAAAAGTCGATACAAATGCATGTCAAAATTCCTTAAAGTACGAATGCCGGTGACTAGGCTCGGAATCATCTGGTCTTGTCATCGTTGCCATCTACCAGAATGTAGCAAACATAGCCCTCATCATGCCCTCATCATTTCTGAACTCGACATCGGCTGTCGAACGATGTTTAGGTGTCATTCTCTCACTTTTGAAAATAAAATTGACTGTCAGTGGTATTTCATTGTCGTACCTATGTGTGCACAATTCCTAAGGTTCATAACCTTGAGCTCTGATACCATTCTGTCACGCCCCAAAGTACAGGAGGTGACGTGGTGGATTAATTAAGTTAATTAAGTGGAAATTTAGTTAAAATTTAGGTTTTAGAATTAATTTTATTAGTAAAAATGTGATAATTTTAAAATCATTTATTTAAAGCTAATAGTTATAATATTTGAACAAATAAGAATAACAAAATAAACAATAAGGAAACAGTAAAAACAATCAAAATATAAGGTGAGGCGAACATGGGTCCCACTGACCCACATCTTGTGCACACACATAGTACTAATAATATTGTAATACAACCACAGCTCAGAAATAAAGAAAGTTAAGAATTTACATGCTTTGTTTTGCTATAATACAACCTACCAAAATCTTCTACTGGTCGCATGTCCGAACAGCGGACTCTTCTTCGATCCAAAGATAGATTTTAAAACAAATAAAATGTGAACGAAAGGCTCAGTAGGACTATTTATTTAAAAAATTTAATTCTTTAAAAGAAAGTTTTATTAATCAAATAAACATTTAGAAAATGAACTTAAATGAGTAACAGATAAATAAACAAATAAATGAATAAATAATTAATCAATTAAATAAATGCCAAAGTAAGAATCTAATAAAGACCTTTCTTACCAAAATAATTTTATAGGTCGACCAGAAAGAATAACATTTCCTTTTCCTAGGCAAACCATATGTAATTTACCACCGTAGTGGCCCAGTTGGGTTTCAAGGCCTGCCCCCAAGGTCGTGCACTATACGACCCGATCTCTGATATGCCATCATGCCCTAATATATACATATACATATATCTTTTCATGATTGTTAAAATCTCTTTTTACCAAATATGATCATTCACATTCATTATGAGGTTTATTATGAAAGCACCTCGATGTATTGTTTTAGAAAACAGTCAATAAAATCCTTTTTCAATCAACCATTAAAAACATTTTTGTTAAAATTTCATTTGAGGCCAAAACATTTAAAATTGGCTACCAAAAAAGGGGTAGAAGTCTTACCTAAATACTCATGCGAGTGTCCCATACTGTAATCCCGGTCCGCTATACGTTAGCTCCACAGATCCACGCACAACCTTAAATGAAAACTAGGTCTATTAGTATCTAGCGTGATATTCTCTATGTTACTAAATCATCTCATGGTATCCTAGTGTGCCATTTAGGTTTATAAAATCATTTTATAAAGTTAGAATTTCAATCGGGGTTTAAAATAGTGAAAACGGGTGAAAAATCATAAAATTTCATCATGCCCGATGGGCCTGCTCGTCGCCCTAGTTTGGCTGGCCGAACTGTCGGAGGTCCAAGTCCAGTCGATCGAACTTTTCCAGGTTTGACCTGCCGGTCGGATGAATCCGGCCTGCTGAACACAAAGTTCGGCCTGCCAATCTAGAAAAATTTTAGAATTTTTCAAGCACGGGTCTCGGCCTCCTTGAGCTTAAATCTTCAATTCCAACTTGTTTTCTTAGTTCTCAAGCATGGGTAATAATCATAAACAATAGAAAAAGATAGTAGATTACTTTTTAATGCATTAAAACAAGTTTTAAACAAAATTTTTTGGAAAAATCTAAAAATGAGAAAAATGAAAAATCTTGATTTAAATCCGTTTTTGATGAAACAAAGTTTATATTCTAGTTATTCTAAGTTCATCTAACCTAGATTGAAGGTTTTCTAAGCTTAGAAAAGCTTAGATTTCAAAATGCAAGAAAATTTGAAAAATTTAGAAAGTTTAGAAATTTTGAAACTAACCTTGAATCGAAGCTTTGAATCGAGTTTGTGGTTGCTAAATCTCGTTCCCGAGCCTTCAATCCACAATCCCGAGCTTGAAATCAAATTTTGTTTCCAAAATTTTGAGAGAGATTGAGAGAGAATGAGAGAGACCGAGAGAGAGAGTGAAAGAGCAAGAGAGAGAGACGCACGGGAAGGGAAAGAGAGAGAATGAGTGAAAGTGAGAGAGAGAGGTAAATTAATTGAGAGAAATGAAAAATAGTTTAAAATCAATACCACGTCCTGCACGTGGTATTTCCAAAGTGGGACGTGTTGGTCATTTGACAAATTGTTTTGTTTCAAATTTTAAATGATAATTAAAAACAATTTAAAATAATTTAGAGTAATTAAAAGAATAAAATAACATAAATTTAGAAATTTCACAAAATAATCAATTTAAGTTTAAAATACTAATTATGGCACACTAATCCATCATTTTACATTCTAATGACATTTAATAAATTTCGGGATGTTACAGCGATCTTTATATGTAAATCTTATAAAATAATGATTGGGATTAAGACTCTGAAGAGTGATTTGATTGTCATCCCCATGAGCTCATATGATGTAATTTTAGGATTGGACTAGTTATCAAGGTATGACGCAATTGTAGACTGTCACCTTAGGAAAGTAACCCTAGTGATTGATAGGGGGACAACGAACGCCTCCCAAGGTTGTAATGATCGAATAATCTATGAGCATCTTATGAAGACATGCCTTAGAGGGCAGAAGAATCTAGCTTGCTATGCCTTTCTTATGAATCTAAAGGAAGAGTCCAGTGCATTGATAAGGAATGTAGCAATACCAGTGGTTGATGAATTCAAAAATGTCTTCCCTGACGAGTTACTAGGATTGCCACCGCATTGGGAAATTAAGTTTGGTATTGAGTTGCTTCCAGGTTTAGCTTCGATTTTTATAGCACCGTATTGGATGGCACCAATAGAGATGAAAGAATTAAGAAAGCAACTTCAACAGCTTGTTGACAAAGGGTATATTCAAAACAACACATGGGTGTAAGGAGCACTGGTTTTATTCGTTGAGAATCATGATGGAATCCTCATGTTATACATAGACTACTGGTAGCTAAATCGAGTCACCGTGAAGAACAAGTATCCACTGGCTAGAATTGATGAGTTATTCGATCAGTTAGGAGGTTTGCTGTACTTCTCAAAGATTGATTTGCGTTTGGGGTACCACCAGCTTATGATTAAGGAAGAAGACATTCCTAAAAGAGCTTTCAAGACCTGGTATGGAATTTTGAATTTCTAGTGATGCCATTTGGGTTGATGAATGCTCCAACAGCTTTCCTGGATTTGATGAACTTGATATTCAGGCCTTTTCTAGGTTAGTTTGTGATCGTGTTCATCAATGATATATGGATTTACTCCAAGACTTGGGAAGAAGATAAAGAACATTTGAGGATCGTACTTCAAACATTGCGGGAAATCAGCTATATGCCAAGAAGGAAAAGTGTGAATTTTGGTTGATCGAGGTCAAGTTTTTGGGACATATCATCTCCAGGCAAGGCATTTTAGTGGATCCTTCCAAGGCAGAAGCCGTGGAGTAGGAATGACCAAGGAATGTGGTAGAAATTTGTAGTTTCTTAGGACTGGCAGGATACTATAGGAAATTTGTAAAGGGCTTCTCGAAGATAGCAACTCTGTTGACAAGGTTAATAAGGAAGAATGTTAGATTCGAAGGGATGAGGAATGCAAGTTTATCTTCCAAGAGTTAAACAATTGGTTGACTACAGCTCTAGCATTGATTATCCTAAATAGTGATGAGTCATAGGAAGTTTACATGGATGCTTCAGGATGCGAACTTGGATGCATGTTGATACAACATGGATGCATGGTGGCATATGGATAAGGATAGCTATGACCTTATGAGTGGAATTATCCTATTCACAACTTAGAGCTCACAACAGTAATTCATGCACTGAAGAGCTGGAGATGTTATCTATACGGGGCAACATTTTAGGTTTTCTCCAACCACAAGAGTTTGAAGTATCTATTTACTCAGAGGGATCTGAACTTAAGGCAACAAAGGTGGATGGAATACATGGAAGATTATGATTTTGCACTACAATACCATCCTAAGAAAGCTAATGTAGTTGCCAATGCACTCAGCAAGAAATCTTCAAGGATTCTTGCTTACATGGCTCTTGAAGACTGGAAAAGAGATGCAACAGCAAGTGAGTATAGGCTACAATACTATGAAGACTACGATTGAGTTTTGATGTATCATATAGAGATGACCCAAGTCTTGTTCAAATGGTGAAGTAGAATCAGTGACGAGACCAGCACTTACAGGGAATCTGGACTCGAATTTAAAATGGAGAGCAATTTAAAGAATAGAAAATACATGCGAACGGATTACTGTACTTCAGAGAGAGTTTGGTAGTTCCAGCAATTGTAGAAGTGACAAAGGTCATAATGGATGAAGCCTATAAGTCTCAGTTCACCATTCATTTGGGGAGCTCGAAGATGTACTATGATCTAAAGAGGCAATACTAGTGAAGAGGCATGAAGAAAGATGTCTGAGGGTAAGTGGCCAAGTGCACAACTTGTCTCTAGGTGAAGGCCGAGCACTAGAAGCCAGTAGGTCAGCTTCAATCGCTTCCTATTCTAGGGTGGAAATGGGAGCACATCACGATGGATTTTCTTACCAGTTTGCCAAAAACAGAGCAAAGGCTTAATGCAATTTGGCTCATGGTTTATAGGTTAATGAAATCAGCGTACTTCATTCCTTTCAAGTCAACATGTTTGAGGAGAGTTCTTGGAGAATTAATCTATAGAATATAGTGAGAATGCATGAAGTTCCTTTGTCCATCACTTCCGATAGGGACACCCAATTCAACACCAAGTACTGGAGGAGCTATTAGGAAGCCTTGGGCATGGACTTGAACTTTAGCGTAGCATTTCATCCTCAGACCGACAAGCAAACTGAGTAAGTCATTTAGATCCTTGAAGGCATGTTACATTCATGTGTATTAGACTTCGGTGAAAAATAGAAGAAGTATTTGCATTTGGCAGAGTTTATGTACTACAATAGCTGTTAAGCGAGCATTAGCATGGCACCATTCGAAGCGCTATATGGAGGACTGTGTCGGTCACCTTTGTGTTAGGAAGAACTAAAAGACAGGATTGTTCTCTGGTTAGATGAGATATGTAACAATAATGAAAAGGTCATTGTAATTTGAGATAGGTTGAAAGCAGCTTAAAGCAGGCAAAAGAGCTACGCTGATAGCAGACACCGACCCTTAGAGTTTGAGATAGGAGACCTCATTCTCTTGAAAGTTTCACCATGTAAAGGTATCACGTGTTTCGGTGTAAGTGCGAAGCTTGCACCGAGGTACGTTGGACCGTTCAAAATTGTTCAACGTGTTGGTGTAGTCACCTATTGGCTTGATCTTCCTCTCGAGCTCTCTCATGTTCACAACGTATTTCACGTGTTGCTACTTTGGAAGTGTCTACCTAAGCAAAGTAAGATAGTCTCATTCCATGATTTGTAGATCAAGAAGACATGACATACAAGGATGTGTCGATCTAGATTATCGATCGAAAAGTGATCAACTTGCAATGTCACGACATAACATTAGTGAAAGTCGTTTGGCAACATCATGGGGTTGATGAAGCCACTTGGGAGTTAGAGTCAACTATGCGAGAGTTGTATCCACATTTGTTTTGTTTCTAAGTTGATTTGTCATTTCAAGAGCAAAATTTCTTTTAAGGGTGGATAGTTGTAACACCCCAAATTTAATCAAACATTTTTAAAGTGTAAAATGGTGCATTAGCGTGTCACAATGTAATTAGAACTTAATTTAACTATTTTGTAATATTTTTAAATTAATTTTACTTACAATTATTTTTAGTCACTTTTAATTATTTTTTTATGTTATTTTGAATTTTGGAACAAAACAATTTATCAAATACTAAACACGTCTCGTTTGAAACCTGTGTGTTGCACATGGCTTTCTTATTGAAAACCATCTCTTTTTCTCTCTATTTATTACCTCTCTCTCCGTCTTTCTTCCTACCTCTAGTTCTCTCTCTCTTAGCTCCATTTCTCCCTCTTTCTCTCCCTTTCACTCGTTGCCCCTCTTTCTCTTCTCCCTTTTATTCAAAATTTGAGCTCAAGCCTTGCTCCTCAGCTGGATTGGAAGCTTGGAAACGTGATTGAACATCCATAAACTTGATTCAAAGATTAAATCAAGGTTAGTTTTTAAAATTTTAAACTCTTTCTAATTTTTGTATTTTCTATGTATTTTGAGATCCAAGCTTTTTTGAGTTTAGAAAATCTTAAATCTAAGTTAGTGGAACTCAAAACATCTAGAATCTGGGCTTAGTTTTTCCAAACCAAGTTTTTATAGTTTTTTCTATTTTCCCATTTTTGGATTTAATTGAAATTTTCTATACAAATCTTGTTTAAATTAGTTTAAAAGTGTTTTATTATGTTTTTTTATCATTTACACATGTTTTTTATGCTTGAGAACTAAGAAAACAGGTTGGGAATGAGGATTTGGCCTTGGGGAGGCCGAGACCCAGGTCTAAAAATTTTTAAATTTTTCCCAGTTTTGTAGGCCGGACTCATAGCGGGTTTGGAAGGCTGAACTCATAGCAGATTCGATCAGCCAAACCTAGATGGTCAGTAGGCTAGACCAGGGAAACCAACAAACCAACCAGGCTTCATGAAAATTTATCCTTTTCACCCATTTTTTCTTTTTTAAACCAAGATTGAGATTTTAACCTTATAATATGATTTTATAGACATAAATGGCATACTAGGACACCATGAGATAGCCTAGTTGTGTAGAATATCTTAAGCTAGATACTGATGAACCTAGTTTACATTTAAGGTTGTTTGTAGTTCCACAAAGCGTTCGTATAGTGGATCGGGACTGTGATATCGAACGTCGAAGCATGATATTAAGGTAGGACTTCTACCCTTTCTTTGGTAGCCAAGTTTTAAATGATATTTGGCTTCAAAATGATTTCTTTCAAAATATTTTCAATGAATGATTGAAAAAGATTTTTTTTAGTTGTTTTTATAAACAATAGAATGAGGTGATTTTTATAATGAACCATATAATGAATGTAAATGAATATACTTAGTAAAATGAGATTTTAATAACTATTAAAATGCATAGATGGGCATGATGCCATACTTAGAGATTGGGTCGTGTAGAGTGCAACCTAAGGGGCAGGTCTCGAAACTCAACTGGGCCACTACGGTGGTGATACTTATGGTTTGCCAAAGAAAAGATAATAATATTCTTTCTGGTTGAACAATATATAGTTTTTGGTAAGATTGATTTTGCCGAATTTATTTATTCATTTATTTATTTAATTCTAGTTTCTAAATATTTTCTTGAATGATAAATTTTATATTCAAATTAAATGTTTTTATAACCTAGTCTTACTGAGCTTTTCGCTCACTTTTTATTTGTCTTCAAACCTTTCCCTCTTAGTGGAATACAACTTAGGACTGATTGGGAGGCTACCGATCGGACCTGAGAGCAGTAGAAGACTTGAATAAGTTATTTGTATTAATTAATCATGGCATGTATTATTTTAATTTCCCTTTTTTCACTGGACTGTGGTTGTAGATTTAATTAATGTCGCTACTATATATGTGCACAAATTGTGGGTCTGGTAGAACCCAACACGTATTTCATTTCCTTTATTTTATTTTATTTTATTTTACTTTCTACTTGTCTGTTTTATTATTTTTATAATCATTTAAAAAGTTTTAGATTTATCACATTTTTCATAATTAATCAAATTCTTTAATTTGTAATTTTAATTAAAAGTTGACTTAAATAATCTAATTAGTCCACCACATCACCCCCAGGTTTCGAGGCATGACAAGATATCAAACCTATAGATGTTGGGAATATGGACAAATTTCAATTTCCCTTCAAGATCTAATTTAAGCAGAAAAAAGTAAAAATGGTCACTAATAATTTTATCCCGTGGAAACCTTTCGGTTTGAAAGGGAAAAACCATGGCACACACAGAGAAAAACTTCCACTATAAAATAATAGATATATAACAACCTCTCAATTTTATAATAATTACATGAGGTACACTCTTAAAATAACTCTCACACTCACAACGTATGGTAATCTTAAAAAAAAAAAAATCTTTGTGAGGCATTATCTTTCTTGCATAGGCACTCTCTATTTTTTTCTCTCTCTACAGCTTTACTCCTTGTTGCTTCTCTCTGATTGATTCTCTCAATTTGGAATATATTTTGAAGAGTAGGGGAGGGGCGCTATAAATGCATCTTTAGCCTCCCTTTTATGTGTAAAAGGAAGGCTTCTTTTTTTATTTTTTTTATTGTTAGTGTAGGCACTGTATATATTATTGAATTAAAGTGTTCGGTACCCACTTTATTGAAAATCCTATCAATTCTCTCCTTTTTTCAACCCATTATAGGAAGAACTAATTGCAAGTCATCATCAATTTAGACTCATCTTGAGAAGCTTGGAACACAACTCATGCTTATGTCAAGGGATCACCTTCGTTAACGTGTTTGTTGTGTTATCGTTGGTGTGAATCTTCTACACCTAGAACAACTTCTTCTTAAGTGAGTCATGAATCTAGTGATATTTGATGTCAATGTGCTTTGTTTTGTAGTCATAAGTGGCATTCTTAATAAGATCAATTGCACTCTGACTATCACAGTCAACCACATACCCATCTTATTTCAAACCCAAATCTTGGAGAAAATTCTTTACCTACATCTCTTTTCTTGCTTTTTTAAGTGATATATACTCAATTTCTGTTATGGATAGAGCGACACATTTTTGCAGCTTAAACTGTCATGATACAGCTCCCCTTACAAAAGTAAACAAGTACCTGTATGTCAACTTTCTGCCATCAAGATCACTAGCTATGTTTGCATCTGCATATCCTTCCAAGGCTAGTTTCCCTTTCCTAAAGCTCGAACACATTTTAGATGTGCCCCTCAGATATCTAAAGATCCACCTAATAGCTTCCCACTGCTCCTTGCTTGGATTTGCTAAAAAATGGCTCACAACTCCTACTACGTGAGCAATATCCAGACTTGTATGAACCATTAAATACATTAAACTTCCAATTGCTGAAGAGTAAGGAATAGTCAACATCTTTTTTTTTCTTCTAGAGAAGGGCACATCTTTTTGGTGAGTTTGAATTGACCACCAAGGGGTGAAGAAACTGGCTTTATTCCTTTCATGTTGGACCTTTTAAGTATCCGTTCGACACAGTTTTCTTGTGATAGCCATAATCTTTGAGACCTCCTATGTTGAATAATCTCCATTCTAAAAATTTGTTTAGCTAAACCCAAGTCTTTCATGTCGAAGACTCCAGAGAGTTCTTTCTTCAGCTGATTAATCATTTTAGTATCCTGGCCAATTATTAACATGTCATTAATGTACAATAGCAGTATGACAACTTTCTCACTAAGACATTGCTTGATGTAGACATAGGAATTTGCTGCGGTTCTCTTGTACTCTTGATCCATCATAAATGAATCAAACTTCTTGTACTATTGTGTGGAGCCTATTTTAAACCATACAGACTCTTTTTCAACTTATAGACAAGATATTCTTTTCCTTTGACCTGAAAACCTTTAGGCTACTGCATGTAGATTTCTTATTTTAAATCTCCATGAAGAAATGTAGTCTTCACATCCATTTGTTTAGTCTCAAGATCTAGGCTAGCTACTAATCCCAAGATTATTCTGATTGGCGACATTTTCACCACTGAAGAGAAACATTCATCAAAGTTGATTCCTTTCTTTTGTCCAAAGCCTTTGACGACTAATCAAGCTTTGTACTTCACAAGATTGCTGCATCCATCATCTTTTAGTCTAAACACCCATTTGTTCCTTCAGGCTTTCCTACCTTTTGGAAGTTTTACTAGCTCATAGGTGTTGTTCTTCATGAGGGAATTCATCTCTTCCTACTTGGACTCCATCCACCTATCATTGTCTTTATGAGCCATTACTTCTTGGAAGCTTTCTGGCTCCCCTTTTTAGGTAGGAAGGGAAAAATCTAATGATGGCTTTGGATCTCTGGTTGACCTTCTAAGTTGTTGCTCATCATTTTCTAGTTCTCGATTCTACTCCCCTTGATCGATATCCTCTTGTGCTTGTACATCTTCTTCAACATCATCGCCATCCGGAGGTAATTCTATATTTTTTGCTATCTCTTGCATTTCTTCTCCATCTAGTAATTGTTGCTGTGAAGGAATTAGCTCAACTGTAGCTTTTTCAAGTTGTCTCTCTTCACCTAAATCTTCAATTGTTTGGTGTTCACGGAAGACTATGTCTTTGCTCCTTATGATTCTCTTCTTCACATGATCCTAAAACATGTACCCAAGCTTTTTATCTCTATAACAGATGAATATACATGGAACTGCGTTATCATCAAGCTTTGATCTTTGTTCCTTTGGTACATGCAAAAACACTTTGTGCCTAAATATCTTCAGATGAAAGTAGGAAACATCTTTCCTAGTCCATACTCATTTTGGAATGTTAACCTTCAAAGGAACTAATGGAGACCTGTTGATCAAGTAGCATGTGGTTTGCATAACTACTCTGCAAAAAGGCTTCGATAGCTTTGTTGATCTCATCATGCATCTAACTCTCTCTATAATGGTATGATTCATCCGTTCTGCTACACCATTATGCTGAGGAGTACTAAATACTGTCTTTTCATGCCAGATCCCATGTTTAGAGTAGTAATATTTAGACTCATAGGAAGTGTATTCGCCTCCATTATCTAATTGATGACATTTTAGTTGTTTCCCTATTTCTCTTTCTACCATGGCATGAAATTGTTGAAAAGATCTAAAAACCTGGCCTTTTGTTTTCAACAGATATACCTAAACTTTCCTAGATGTGTCATCTATGAAAGTTATAAAATATCTAGCTCCTCCTAAGGACTCAACTTATATGGGACCACAAACATCATATTACACACATTCTAACACTCTTTTTCTTTTAGTAGAGGAATTTTTAAATAAAACTCTATGTTGTTTTTGAAGGAGCAATAATCACAAAGATCGGATAAGGTACCTTTTTCCAAATGAATAAATTTATTCTTTGTGAGGTGTTGCAATCCCTTTTCACTCATAGAGCGAAGTTGTTTATGCCATAGATTTGGTGAAGCATTGACTGCTACATTTACTCTATTCATGCAAACTTACTCATAAGTCGTGTATAACGTGCAACAAAGCTTTCCTCTTGCAACGATCATTGATCCTTTATAGAGTCTCCATTTCTTATTGTCGAAATGACTCTCATATCCTTGCTCGTCTAAGGCATTTACCAAGATCAGATTAAGATGCAAATCTAGAACATGCCTTACATCTTTTAATGTCAGCTAGCAACCAACATTTGTCTAAGTACTTACATCTCCAATTTTGATAACCTTAGAGCATGCAGAATTTCCCATCTTCATATTACCAAAGTCACATGATTTATAAGTGGTAAACATCCTGTACAAGGAGTAATGTGGAAAGAAGCTCTTGAATCTACCACCTGCTTGACTATGTTACCACCGACATGCAAACATTCACTGGCAAGCACTACAGCTACTTCTTCTTCTGTGGTTGCTGTTGTAGTCGTGGTATTGTCACCACCATTTTTCTTTTGATTAGCTTCTTACAGTTCTCGCTTCAAAATCCGACAATTCTTCTTCATGTGCCTGCTTTTCCCACAATGACAAAAGCCATCATTTCTATTTCTAGATTTTGATCTTCTTATGGACTTGTCATTCTTGCTCGTCCTTCATCTGTTTTGACTTCTACCCTTATCTTCCATAACAAGGGCTTGAATATCCATACCTTGTGCCTTGTTTTGCTTCTCAAAAGATTCCAAGGCTTTTGCAATAATTTCATACTCTAACTTATCCTTTCCATAAGTAAGAGTTGTGATCAAGTGATCGTACAATGAAGGGAGTGTCGCCATGATGAGTATAGCTTTTTCTTCATCACTGAACTTCACATCGAACTTTAGTAATTGTAAAATCATGCCGTTGAAGTTGCTCAAGTTTTGCAACATATCTACATTGTCCGACATCCTTATCTGGTATATCTCCTTCCATAAGCAAAACTTCTTTGATAGATTCTTTAACATGTACAATTTTTCTAAAGTCTCCCAAGTATCTTTAGCAGTCTTGCATTCCTTAGATTTGATATTTTGCAATACAACATCTGAGAGATTTAGATGAATTATTCTAGCCACAATCTCATCCATCTCCTCCCAATCTACATCCTTGACTATACTAGGCTTATTCTCTTTGCCTAATAAAGTCTTATGAACCTTTTGTTGAATAAGGAGGTGTTTCATTCTCCTCTGCCAGAGGGAAAAATTGCCCCTACCACTAAACTTCTCGATCTTGATCTTCTAGCCCGTCATGGTTGCTACAGTAACTGTATTTTACAATAATAACTACACTACTATAGTAGCCATGTTGCTACAGTATCGTGCTGCTATAGGAACCATACTACTTTAGGGACCGTATTACAAGAGGAAATGCACTACTATAGGAACCACACTGCTACAATACTTTCTACAAGCAAATCTGTTCTCCTAGAGCTCCAACTCAACCGGTTCTAATACTAGTTGTTGGGAATATTGACAAATTTCAATTCCCCTTTAGAATCTAATTTAAGGAAAAAAAATTAAAAATGGACACATATAATTTTATCTTGTGGAAACCTTTCAATTTGAGAGGGAAAAACCATGGCGCTTATAGAGAAAAACTTCCACTATAAAATAACAGGTATACAACAATCTCTCAAGTTTACAATGATTACTTGAGGTACACTCTCCAAATAACTCTCACACTCACAACGTACGGTAATTTTAAAAAAACTCTCTGTGAGGTCTTATTTCTCTTAAGGCACTTTTTATTTTTTCCCTCTTTGTAGCTTTACTCCTTGTTGCTTCTCTATGTGATTGATTTTCTCAATTTGGAATATATTTTGAAGAGCAAGGGAGGGGCTCCATTTATAGTGCCCCTCTGTGCATCTTTAGCCTCCCTTTTATGTGTGAAAGGAAGGGTTCTTCTATTTTTTTAATTGTTAGTGTGGGCGCCTTTGTTGAATCTCTTTTTTCTCTTTTGGGTACCAAATACCACCATCATCGAATATAACAATGAGGTTTTTCTCTTCACTTTTCCATCTAAGAAAGAGAGGACATAGATTCTTGATATGGAATCGTGGACTTTCAACAAGTCATTGTTGTTGTTGAAAGAATAGGAAGATTGTTGTAATCCTATTGTTGAGGATTTTTCCTTTTGTCCAATGTTGATTCAAGATCATAATCTGACTACCAAAGGGATGTTTAGGGATATTGGCTATTTAATTGGCAATATTGTCGGTGCTTGCATTCAGATTGTCAAGGATAGGAATGGGAGCTATTTGGGAAAATTCATGAGAATTAGAACCATTATTGATGACATTGCAAAGCCTCTTTGTAGAGGGTAAGAATTAGACTTGGAGAAATGGGAGCAATTGTTTGGGTGATCTCAAATATGAGCACATGTCAGATTTTTGTTATTGTTGTGGTTTTATTGGTCATGGCATCTGGGAGTGTGATGATCCAAAAGCAGCTATGTGTATTGAGTTTGATGATTTTCATTATGGTCCCTAGCTAAGAGCCATGTCCCTAAATCAAAATCGCGCTGTTTTATCTGATTGCAAATATAGTAATGGCTGTACCAATCATGGTATGCCAGCAAACCAAGGCCTGAATACAAGAGGAAGGGGTGGTTGTTTGGATTTTTTTTTTGTGTGGTGTAAGGCAATGCTGAAATCAGGATGTTAGGTTCGGTGCCCTAAAACAAATACTTTATTTGTAATTAATGAAATTTTGGAATAATAATGAAAATATTTCATGTGATAATAATGGTCCCCATGTTGCTTTCATTATTATGTTCAAGCATTTAGTAAACGTGTGTTCCATGACTATCATAATCAAATCTTGTGATCCGGTATATATGGAGTTTATATTTGCTGTAAATATGAGACCAAGATAAATAGTAAATTATATAGTTTGCAGTCTATTTAATTAGTTGGACACTTTATACATGATAAGACTATAATGGGGATCTATGTCCAATTAGGGAAACAGTTTGTCTTAATTGTTAAGAGCGGATTGACTCCATGTCAGATGTATTGGTGTGGTAGACCTAATGATGGTTGCACATCGAGCTGGACCTAAAGTGTGATTGAATTAATAATAATTTTGTTTATCTTAAATCAATTCACTTTGACAATTATCTATGTGTGATCTTAATCCTGAAGTGAATTCATGACTCCACGTTTATAGCTTATGTCTTTTGATCTGCCAAAGGCAGGTGTTCCAATAACCAAAGGCTTCATTCTTGGAATGTTGGAGATTTGACCTATATTCAATAAGAGCATAATCCACAGACACAAAATCCATAGCTCTCTAACAATGAGTTAACGTTATCCTTACAAGGACATTATTTGTGAAGTCGAAAAAGAACAAGGCCTTGATCATCTGGATACTTGTGATAATCAGATGATTTTTCATTTGTATTTGTTATAAATGGAATTTTCCAAATAAGTGAAATAATGAAACTTTGAGATAAAATAATCAAAAGGTAGAATGAAACTAAGTCTTTCATCTGATTATGGATAACCTATGGGGATACACATATGCATGAGGGGTCCTAGACAAGGCAAATAAATAGTCTCAAAATACGATATATCAAGAGTGCAGCTTTGGTTCTTTAGTGGAGTGGTACCAAAGTTAATAATTAAATAGATAATTAATCAGAAATTAATGTATTTGTTATTATTGGAGCTTGATAATATATGTTCATTAGGTCTTAATGCTAACACACAAATTCCTTGGCAAGTTGTGTAGAATGTAGTTTACTATAAGTAATATAGAAGGTTACACCAGATGGGTCACTAGACCTATCAATTTACAGGCCCAATAGTCCAGTTGGACTGTGTGTGGCACCTAACCTAGTCCAAAACAATTGTAGGCGTCTCTCAGAAGGGTAGATCTAGAAATTGGTTAATTAATTAGTCAATTAATTTCAAGTTAATATTTATTCAAATTTAATTAGTAGGATTTTGTGATAATTAATTATTTAAATAATTAATTTAAATCCTAATTTTATTTAAATTTGAGTAAAAGATAATTATTCATAATTTTTTAAGTAAGATAATTATCTATAATAATTTAAGTCTAGTTTAAATAGAAATTTTTGAATGGGAATCATCTTCAATGATGCATATAATCACATAATCATACACTGTGATTGGCTGGGATTCAAATTCTCTCTTATCTGTAATTGGCATGCATAGTAAGGATAATTCCTCTATGATAAGCGTATGGAGCTAAAGGAGGAGAGAGAAAAATATTTTTTCTAATTTTGATATACTTCTACCTCTTCCTATAAACTCTATAAATAGGTGCCTCTTTTCCTCACTTATGTTAAGTCAAAAATAAAGTGTTTGTGGTGCTTCTTTTAGAGGAGAGTCTATGGTGAGCAAAAATTTGTCTCCCTAATTCTACAATGAAGTTTTCTTCTATAGCATAATCTAAAAGTCTTAAAAGACCATCATAAAAACTATTCACATTCAAAAGTCCCAAGGATTTGGAGTGAATGCCCAATAAATTCCTACTAACAACTACAAATATTTTCTCAAGGATGCCTAGACCACCAAATAATGCTATAAAAGCATCAGAATTGTCGATCATGGTTTTTAGATGCTTAGGAATGTCCAAAACTCTGTTTTCCTTACCTATAGTTTTCCCACATAGGTTCCCTTTACCTAGGGGATAAGGGATAATCCCCATGGCTTTAACACCAATAGACTTAGTTGTTGTTGTCACACTCTCCATTAATCCTAAATTGCCACCCCCATAGATTAGTTAATCTTTCTATGTGCTAAGTTTTGTCCTAAGTATCTTATGGCTTCTAGAAAGACTTTATGTATTCTAGGGCTGGAACCACAAAAGACACAGACATTCTTTATTTTCCTGGTTGACAAGAAGGTAGACATATTTGGTTTGTATGACTGGTTGTTATATGTCTACTTCATTCAAACTTAGAGTTCTACATGAAATTTTAAAGATGATGGATAGTAAAAGGACTAAGGAAACAAATGAGTAGGTAACAAACTAGTAATCCAAAGATCTAAACAAAATATTGTGCAGGTACGAAAGTAAGAAAAGATACAGTCAATATATAAGGAGTCAAATCGACTTTTAACAAAATAAGACTTGAACTGTATAACTTTTAATAATTGAAAATAGTTTGACAAAAGATACTCTGACACGGCTGTAGACTTTTTGATAAATGTACACCAAATCTAGAAAATCAATATGAACGGCAAAATACTGTAGAACTTTTGAAATTTGAGACACAAGTCTCAGAACTTCTAGATAAGTTTCAAAAATTCAAACATGTTATAGTACAGCATGTGATGTGTCTGACAAGATAATATATTTTATTTTATATATATATATATATATTAAAAGACAACCATAAATTAAATGAAACACCAGCACTTACTATATCAATCTAATAACCACAAGTATTCTGAGTACAAAAGCAAATATTTTGAGTAAAAAATAGTTTTTATTGAAGAGAAAGATACAGATTATTGAACACCAACTGAAATGATTTCAAACAAACAAACACTTAACAACCTCGATTTCAAACTAACAAACACTTAACAACCTCTATAGAGCGATAACTTATTCCTTATCTAGTTTTCATATAATTTGGCAAGCAGGATTTTCAAGTGCCATAATCCTGAGACGTTGTCTTTTTGCTTGGAATTTAGGCTAGAGTTTAAAAATTGTACCTTGAACATACCCACTAGGATAATCTTGAAGAGAGACATGGAGATCATCTAAGTTCTCCTTAGAAAGTCCATCCCTACAAAAAATTATTTTATCCTCTCTATTTATAGACACAAACCTAGGTGAAGTACATCTGTCGCTATAATTTTGCCGTCCATATTTGTTACAATTGACCGTGATAGCACTAGCTCTTCTTTTTATCGCACTACGACTGCTAACCATGCCTGCTAAATTAACGTCTTGACTAAAGTCACTTGAACAAATCTTCTCTTCTATTAGCAACCTTATATCACTAGAGATGCCAAAACACATAAGAATCCAGAACTGAGTAATCCTAGTCTTGTATTTCTTCCTGAGAACTTTTCTAGGTGAGCGATGGAAAATACTTTCTCAAGTGTTGGTACTTTGGGTTCATGGTAAGATGAAATAAGAGTAAATAGTAAAGAAAAAAAAATCAAGATAGTAAGTTGTAGAATTATGTGAAATTCTTAGAGAGAGAAAGAAAAAGTTCTAGAGAAAATGAAGAGGAATTGAAAGTTAGAGAGAGAGAATGACAAATTTAGAGAGAGGGTGAGCTCAGAGAAATGAGCTCCTATACACAGTGAATGTAAGACCCATGACTTTAAATAGAAAAAGAATTCAAAAATTTAAGCCATCTTGAAATTTTTTTAATAACTTTGGGTAGAAAAATATATTTTGAACATTTATTTTCCAAAACAAAAAAGAACTTGATCATAAAGATCAAGCCCACTTCCCCTAGGCGGCCCCCCCCCCCCCCCCCCAAATTCTTTTCTTCTTTCTTCTTTCTTCTTTCTTTTTCTTCTTTTCCCTTTCTTTTCTTTTCTCCCTTCTTTCTCCACCTGTATGTCCCGAAATGATACTGCCTCTACCTTATCCGTCCGATCACTTTCTAGCTACCCTTGCTATGCACATATTAGCTAGGGAAGCTCATCGTCGCCTGAAGTACTTGCTGCCTATAGCCCAAAGTCAGCCCAAAGCTACTGCTCCACTTAGGCTTTTGGTGCCATATTCTAGCATCATCTGGCCTTCATTCTTTTCGCTGTTTGCATAATTGGATACCTCTCATCGAGCAAAGCAAGACCCAGCCATTCCTTAGCTAAATCGTCGTTGAAAAATTCAGCCTCCTACCACTTCCCATTGTCGATTTTATGCCGTTTTCTGGCAAACCGAGGTCCATTTTAGAAAAATAACTTTGGAATGGTAATCCTCGCATCGAGAGCTTCCTTTTGGTAACAATCTCTACTGCCACATCACTGGTCAACCTTGGTCAACATCAGTCAACTCTCGGTCAACGGTTGACCCCAACAGCCAAATTGGAGAAGAGGTCATTTTGGCCTATTTTTGATGTTCTGGATGCATTCATGGTGCCAAATTTGTAAGATAGAATTCTAAAGGCTATGGTTGGCTATTCAAAGTTTCAACGGTGATTGCGTTTCAAATATTTTTGTCATCAAATATCATCGACCACGCCAATAGGTACTGTATAACTTGTCTGTCGTGGTATTTTCATTTAAGTAGTCAATAAATGTGGAATTCAAAATTCAAATATATTGTTCACTAAACCATATATTATTGTTGTTGTTATTGTTAACTGATTGTTGTTGTTGTTCTTACTAATATTATTGTTGTTGTTTTTAATATTATTGTTCAGGTTGTTGTTATGGTTGTGTGGTAGCTGAGGTTGTTAATCTTGTCATATCGTTGCAATCATTAGTGTTGTTATTGTTGTAGTTGTTGTTGTTATTATTATTATCATTATCATTATTGTTATAATTAGTGTTATTATTGTTGTTGTTGTTGTTGATAATTATCATTATTACTAATTATTCTCTAAAAAACTTGTTATTGAGTCAGTTTTGTGAACATTTGATCTTGAGTTAGTTTTATACACATATTGGATCGTTAGATGTTTATTTATGATTCAGGACTATGAACAAGTGTGTGATGTATAAGCTTGGCCTTAAACGTGGAGTTTTTATGACATGATTAACGTGAGTGGAATGGTGAATGATTTTGGGTGTATTCATGCTATGTTATGTAAAATAAATGCTATAGGTGGTGCATCTTGAAGTTATAGCACACCACAATATATTTACAAATCATTGTCATGCAGGTCTAAAATTTTGGTTTAGTTGAAAACAGTCGTTTTGCTGCCAAAATTTCGTTAAAACTGACAGACAAGGGTAGAATGATTTAGGATGGCTTTTAGTAGTCAAACTAGTTATAACCTGATCATATGCTTGTTGAGATCTTATGCGGCACCGTCAGACAATTTCTAAGGCCATCCAAAGTGTTTATCGAAATTATATCCTATGGTGTGCTCATTTATTAGACAAACGGACATTTCATATTGATGGTACTATCTACGCTGCATATAGGGTGTGCTTTTGGGGCACAACAAATGTAGGGTGCTCATTTGTTGGGCACAACGAACATTTCATATTGATGATACTATCTATGCTATATGGCCTATCTTAAGGGGTGCCCTTTTAAGGCACAATGGACACGGGGTGCTCATTTGGGGCACAACGGAATATTATAAATCCTCATTTATTGCCTTTCCTTTGCTAACAACTAAGACATATGTGAAGAATTTGAGTGATGAATTACAGATTTTAGAATTATAGATTTACTTGATAAAATGAGAAATCGTTAAATTTTTGCATTGTTATGAAAAATTTGTTTATTAACTATATAATAATCTTATGTAATAATAATAGTAAAGAAAAAGCAAAAGGCGAGTAATAGATGTCCTACTAGGCACTATGTGCTCACCCTCCCCCTACTCTCTATTTTAGGTTAGTCGATTGATCCTCGGTGTCATGGATTACGTCAATGCCCCTTTCTATACAATTAGTATTTTCCCTTCAATTTTATTGGTGCATAAATGACACCTGAAATGAACACTCCTAGTAGATAAATGGTTATTTATAAACCTTGTATAAATTGTTATTTGAATTTATTTTTATTTTTATTTATTTTGACTAAAGCTTCGCAGCTGTATTTTTCACTTATTTGATAAACACACTTAAATTTTGTATATTTTCATTTTAAATTTTCTATTTGTATTTTATTTCTTTTAATTTAGCATTAAAGTCTCTGGAGCATATTTGAATGAATTTTTATAAATTTTATGGGCCCTATTATAGTTTTCGAGTATTTTGATCTTTTAGATCTTTAAAAATATTTCTTTCAATTAAGTCACTACCCCCAGGTTTAGGTCGTGACAATTAAGAATCAGAGCGATGATTTTAAGGTTCTTGGAATTTACCCTACTAGGTTTTGGTTGGTTTGAGTTAGCTACTGAGAAGTAATCATTTGAAATGCAGACTCCATGCACCAAAATGTCAATCTAAATAATGTCTTGTCCCTTATAATTTTTTATATCTAAATTCCTTTATGCTCTCCCGCTTGTTTCAAAAAGTATTTTGTTAGACATACCTAAAGTTATAATTCGTGATTTGTGAATGATAGCCTTTTGGGGAGTTTCAGAGTCTCACTTTAGTTTTCTTAACTAATCTAAATAGTAAAGAGACTCACTCCCCTTTTATAGAGGTTAGGCCCAAAAGTCAATCCTTATTAGATAAGGCTTCAAAATCAAATCAAAATCAATATCTAATAAAATTTACGTAAAAACATGTGATCTTTTTATCGCTCAGTCGGTAGGCCAAACTGGCAAATCGGCCTACTGAACCTCCTCAATCGGCAGGCCAAACTTAAAGATTGGCCTATCGAACCTTCGATAAAAGATCCCTGCGAATTTTTATTCCCACCCAAGATTCTTGAGATAGAGCCTTAGTTTTAATTCAAACAATCCAATAGAGAAGTTATCTGATTAAAACAATCATATCTAGATAATCTCTAAGAAAATTCCTAATAATTCAACGAGTTTATCTTAAATTAATTCAACTGATAAACAAACATGAATTATCTGATTTCGATAATTCAACAAGTTTATTTTAAATTAATTTAATCACAAAATTAATTCAACCGATAAACAAACATGAATTATCTGATTTTATCGAATTTCAACCAATTTGATAAATCTGACATAAGTTACTAATTATTGAAAAAGCACGTGGTATCATTATAGGATTTTTGTGAGCTAGCAAAGGGGACCAAGTGGACCTATACAGTTCAAGCTCCCGATAATTATGAAACCAATATCCCAGATATACATTTTATAATTATCAACTCCAACGCTAATCCACTAAAAGCTTGGAGCTGCACTCTCGAACTATATAGAATTACGAAGCCCGTGTAGCTAAGTCTCTATGACATATCATTAAGTATCATATCCCTATAGGATTATCCATAATCGGCTTAAGGACAAGTTTTGTCTTACTTTTTCGATTATTTTTATCTTATGTTCTATTATCTCACCATCAGAAAACTTACCATCCAAATACAATATACCATTCAGTTACACCTATGTATCCAAATAGTTAAGCGCTCTAGATTTCCAATTACAAGATAATGTATATAAGAGGATATCACTACTCCTAAAGACGAGTTATGGATTCTATATCTATCAATAACAGGTCTATGCCATCAAGAGTCATGCCTCCAATGTACTGGCATGCATACCACTATAAAATGTAGATGTCATCCTTTAGTACATCAAAGAACATAAGTCAAGACAACAGGCTCACTATTCATCTCAGGATTAAGATACAATACAAATGATTATCTAAAGTGAATCGATTTGCTGAGACAGGATTATTAATCCAAATCATTTCACTTTATGTCCCGATCCAACACATCGTCACCTAAGACAATGTGCCAATATTTTTATTCATGGAGTCCACATCTGATGGTCAACACAAACTATCTCTCGTTAGAGATATAAACAACATAACAATTTTTGTATAAATAAAGCATCTAACTTTATTCCCTTGATTGCGGATCTTTTGATTTAGACCGTCACCTTAAGAATCGTGTCTTCTACATAATCTATTCATCATATGCCCAATTCTTAAAGTTTAGACTGACAGTCTTAGACTTTTGTATGTTTAACATACATTCAACAAATATGAACATAAATAGGACAAGATTTGGTATATATAAATAATAAATAAATTTTTTATTGATAAAAATGTCGCTAAAAACATATTGCATTTTCACTCCTTAGAGCATATATGTCCAATAATCTCCCACTTGCACATTTGAAAATGTGGGATAAAAATATCATTTGTTATTTTAAAAATAAAAATCAAATTTTTAAATTTAATAACTGTAATGAAATCTTCAAATGGCAAAAATTAACGACAAAAATTACACTAACACACTTAATAATTAAACCTAACATAACAAACCTTACTTTAAAATTCAGAGGCGTTACAATCCACCCTCCTTAAAATAAATTTCGTCCTCAAAATTTTTAAATACATTACGTTTAAAACAAAAAACAACACTGTGTACTCAAGCGTAACTGTAACGACAATTGTCCTGACATAAAACTTGAAAAATAAAAAAAATAGTGAAAATCTCATAGGTTCAGTTCCCAAAAGATCTAAAAGCCTATGCTCTAATACCATTCTGTGACGCCCTAGGGAGGATGTCAGTAAGTTTTAGGTAAAGAAGATAGAAATTAAGTAAATAAGAGGAAAGTGAGTAAATATACGTAGAAAGTAAATAAATATCATCGGCGGTCACCGTCACATGAATGCCACAAGTTGGGGCCGAGAGCTTATCCTCATTCACATCACGTGGATGTTTACCATGAAGGCAGGTAAGTAAATAAAATACAAATAACATCAATAATAATAATAATACAAGAATATAAAAAATCATCTTTTCTAAGATAAATTGAAAATATATAATTAACAGAGATGAAAACTACATCAAGACCAATATCAGGATAAGTCGAACAGTATATGTATCATGCTACAATTCAAAGAAAAATACCATTTCAACCCAAAGAGCTAAGTTTCTATCCTAGAATCTTTCACCCTCTTTAAACTTGAAACAGGATTTTAAAAGCAGGAAAACATGAGTGGAAAGCTCAGCAGGATAATTATTTTCAAACAAGTTATTTTAAAATAATAGTTATAGATAAAAATATTATTCATAAACAAACCTCAAGATCTTAACAAGAATCAATAAATACTTACTTGAATGAAACTTGGTGAAATATCACCATATGGGTATTGGAAATTGGAAAGAATATCAAAATATAATTCTTCAAAATCAAAGACAGAAATTATTCTTAAAAGGAAACATTTAAGAAATAAACTTTGGCCAAAACAATTTAAAAGGGTTTGCCAAAGAAAAGGATAGGAATATCCTACCTCATTTAAACCCAATAATGTAAACTCTAAATAAAATTCAACGTATGCTCTATATACATTTGAAACCTTGAAAACTGCATTTAAAATCAAAAATCACATTTAACAAATACCATTATGTTAGTTTAATTATCAATGTGCCTTTTAGGTCAAAATAATCATAACCCAAAATCTTAATCCTTTTTGAAACATTTTAGAATCATTAAACATTGAAAGTTGAAAAAAAAATACAAATTTTCAAGTCCATAGTCAGCCTGCCGAACATCCTAGTTTGGCCTACTGAACTTGCATAGTTCAACCTTCTGAACATGTAGACTGGCCTGCCGAACTACTATAGTTTGGCCTGTCGAAGATATGAATCCAACTTGCCAAACCTCTTGAATCTGGTATGCCAAAGATCAAGTTCGGCCTACCCAATTGGCAAAATCTGGGGACCCGAGACTTCAAGTCTCGACCTCCCCAAGCTTAAAAATCTAAATTAAAACCTGTTTTCTCAATCCCAAGACACAAAAATCATATAGAAAGCATAAAAAATCATAATGGAACACATTTAAATCATTTTCCCCAAATTTAAACTCAATTTCACAATGGACTTAAAAATCTAAGAAAAATGTAAAAACTTGATTAAACCAATTTTTGTTCAAATAAAGCTTAAATCCATGAGAAAAAAAGTCCTATAAGCATAGATTAAACATTATCTAAGCTCATTAACATTCGGATTGCAAAATACACCAAAGATTCAAAATGAAAATCAAAATTTTGGAGAGAAAAAGGGCTAACCTCAAATCAACTCTTTTGATGGGGATTTTTAGCTTCAATCTTGTTTCTTGGCTTCAAATCAACAAGAATAAAGCTCAGGATTGAAAATTTTTGCAAAGAAGAGGGAGAGAGATTTGCACAGAGAGAGAGACAAGAGAGATGGGGAAGAGAGAAAAAGAGAGAGAGAGCTAAGAACGTAAAAGAACAAGGAAAGAAAAGGAAAAAAATGAGGAAGAGAGAGAAAAGTGAGAGAAATAAAAGGGGTCAAGGACATTTTTGAAATTATGGGGAAAATATGGCATAAAAATATCATTTGTTATTTTAAAACTAAAAATCAAAATTTCAAATTTAACAACTACAATAAAATCTTCAAATGGCTAAAATTAACGACAAAGATTATACTGGCACACTTAATAATTACACTTAACAAAACTAACCTTACTTTAGAATTCAAATGCGTTACAATCCACCCTTCTTAAAAGAAATTTCATCCTCAAACTTTTTAAATACATGAAGTTTAAACTAAAGAATAGCACTGTGTACTTAAACATAACTATAACGATAATTGTCCTGACATAAAACTTAAAAAATCAAAACAAAATCGTGAAAATCTCACAGGTTCAGTTCCCAAAAGATCTAAAGCCTATGCTCTGATACCATTCTATGACGCCCTAGGGAGGACGTCAATAGGTTTTAGGTAAAGAAGATAAAAATTAAGTAAATAAGAGGAAAGTGAATAAATATATGTAGAAAGTAAATAAATATCATCGGCGATCATCATTACATGAATACCACGAAGGTGGGCCTAAGATCTTATCGTCATTCACCATCACGTGGATGTTTACCATGAAGGCAGGTAAGTAAATAAAATACAAAAAATATCAATAATAATAATAATATAAGAATACTACAAATCATCGTTTCTAAGATAAATTGAAAATATACAAATGACAGAGACAAAAACTACATCAAGACCGATATCGGGACAAGTCGAACAGTACACGTGTCATGCCACAGTTTAGAGGAAAATAATATTTCAACCCTAAGAGCCAGGTTTCAATCCTAGGACCTTTTTCCTTCTTCAAATTTGGAAGGGGATTTTAAAAGCAGGAAAACGTGAGTGGAAGGCTTAGTAGGATAATTATTTTAAAACAAGTTATTTTAGCATAACAATTATAGATAAAAATATTATTCGTAAACAAACCCCAAGATCTTAACAAGAATCAATAAATACTTACTTGAACGAAACTTGATGAAATATCACCATATAGGTTTTGGAAATTGGAAAGAATATCAAAATACATTTCTTCAAAATCAAAGATAGACATCATTCTTAAAAGGAAACATTTAAGAAATAAACTTTGGCCAAAACAATTTAAAAGGGGTTCCAAAGAAAAGGATAGGAATATCCTACCTCATTTAAACCCAATAACGTAAACTCCAAATAATATTCAACATTTGCTCCATATACGTTCAAAACCTTTAAAGCTGCATTTAAAATCAGAAATCACATTTAACAAATACCATTATGTCAGTTTAATTATCAAGTGCCTTTTGACTCAAAATAATCATAACCCAAAATCTTAATCCTTTTTGAAACATTTTAGAATCATTAAACATTGAAAGTCAAAAGAAAAATACAATTTTCCAAGTCCACAGTTGGCTTGTCAAACATCCTGGTTTAGCCCACTGAACCTATACAGTTTGGCGTTCTAAACATTCAGACTGGCCTGTCGAACTGCTATAGTTCAGCCTGCCAAAGATATGAATCTGGCCTGCTAAACTTCTTAAATTTGGCATGCCAAAGATCAAGTTTGGCCAGCCGAACTGGCAAAATCTAGAGACTTGAGACTTAGAGTCTAGACCTCCCTAAGCTTAAAAATCCAAATTAAAACTTGTTTTCTCAATCCCAAGGCATAAAAATCATATAAAAAGCATAAAAAATCATAATAGAACAAATTTAAATCATTATCCCCAAATTTAAACTCAATTTCATAATGGATTTGAAAATCTAAGAAAAATGCAAAAATTTGATTAAACCAATTTTTGTTCAAATAAAGCTTAAATCCATGATAAAAACAAGTCCTATAAGCTTAGATTAAACATTATCTAAGCTCACTAAAGTTTGAATTGCAAAATACATCAAAGATTCAAAATGAAAATCAAAATTTTGGAGAGAAAAAGGGTTAACCTCGAATCAACATTTTTGAAGGGGATTTTTAGCTTCAATCTTATTTCTTGGCTTCAAATCAACGAGAATAAAGCTCAGGATTGAAAATTTTTGCAAAGAAGAGGGAGAGAAAGATTTGCACACAGAGAGAGACCAGAGAGATGGGGAAGAGAGAAAAAGAAAGAGAGCTGAGAACGTGAATGAAAAAGGAAAGAAAAGAAAAAGAAAAAAAATGAGGAAGAGAGAGAAAAATGAGAGAAATAAAAGGGGTCAAGGGCTTTTTTGAAATTATGGGGAAAATATGGTATAAAAATATCACTTGTTATTTTAAAACTAAAAATCAAATTTTCAAATTTAACAACTGTAATGAAGTCTTCAAATGGCTAAAATTAACGACAAAAATTATACTGGCACACTTAATAATTAAACCTAACATAACTAACCTTACTTTAAAATTTAGAGGTGCTACAATCTGCCCTTCTTAAAAGAAATTTCTTCCTCGAAATTTTTAAATACATGAAGTTTAAAATAAAAAACCACACTATACTCAAACGTAGCTGTAATAACAACTGTCCCAACATAAAACTTGAAAAATCAAAACAAAACAATGAAACTCTCACATGTTTAGTTCTCAAAAGATCTGAGGCCTATGCTCTAATATCATTTTATGATGCACCAAGGAGGATGTCATTAAGTTTTAGGTAAAGAAGATAAAAATTAAGTAAATAAGAGGAAAGTGAATAAATATATGTAGAAAGTAAATAAATATCATCGACGGTCACCGTCACGTGAATACCCCGAAGGTGGGGCCAAGAGCTTATCCTTATTCACCATCAAGTAGATGTTTACCACAAAGGTAGGTAAGTAAATTAAATACAAATAACACCAATAATAATAATAATACAAGAATACTAAAATTCATCGTTTCTAAGATAAATTGAAAATATACAATCGACAAAGATGAAAACTACATCAAGACCGATATCGGGACAAGTCAAATAGTACACATATCATGTCATAGTTCAGAGGAAAATACCATTTCAATCCAAAGAGCCAAGTTTTGATCTTAGGACCTTTCTTCCTCTTTAAACCTGGAAGGGGATTTTAAAAGTAGGAAAACGTGAGCTAAAGGCTCAGTAGGATAATTATTTTAAAACAAGTTATTTTAGCATAACAGTTATAGATAAAAATATTATTCGTAAACAAACCCCAAGATCTTAACAAGAATCAATAAATACTTACTTGAATGAAACTTGATGAAATATCACCATACAGGTTTTGAAAATCGGAAAGAATATCAAAATACATTTCTTGAAAATCAAAGATAGACATCATTCTTAAAAGGAAACATTTAAGAAATAAACTTTGGCCAAAATAATTTAAAAGGGGTTGCAAAGAAAAGGATAGGAATATCCTACCTCATTTAAACCCAGTAAAGTAAACTCTAAATAAAATTCAACGTTTGCTCCATATACGTTCAAAACCTTGAAAACTGGATTTAAAATCAAAAATCACATTTAACAAATACCATTATGTTAGTTTAATTATCAATGTGCATTTTGACTCAAAATAATCAGAAACCAAAATCTTAAACCTTTTTGAAACATTTCAAAATCATTAAACATTGAAAGTCAAAAGAAAAATACAATTTTTTCAGTCCATAGTCGGCCTGTCAAACATTCTGGTTTGACCCACCGAACCTACACAGTTTGGCCTTTCGAACACTTAGACTGGCCTGCCAAACTGCTACAGTTTGCCCTGCTGAAGATATGAATCCAACCTGCTAAACTTCTTGAATCTGGATGCCAAACATTAAGTTTGACCTACCAAACTAGCAAAATTTAGGGACCCAAGACTTCGAGTTTCGACCTTCCCAAGCTTAAAAATTCAAATGAAAACCTATTTTCTCAGTCCCAAGGCATAAAAATCATATAAAAAGCATAGAAAATCATAAAAGAACAAATTTAATCATTTTCCCCAAATTTAAACTCAATTTCATAATGGATTTGAAAATCTAAGAAAATTGTAAAAACTTGATTAAACCAATTTTTGTTCAAATAAAGCTTAAATCCATGATAAAACAAGTCCTATAAGCTTAAATTAAATATTATCTAAGCTCACTAAAGTGTGGATTACAAAATACATCAAAGATTCAAAATGAAAATTAAAATTTTGGATAGAAAAAGTGCTAACCTCAAATCAACATTTTTGAAGGGGATTTTTAGCTTCAATCTTGTTTCTTGGCTTCAAATCAACGAGAATAAAGGTCAAGATTGAAAATTTTTGCAAAGAAGAGGGAGAGAGAGATTTTCACAGAGAGAGAGACGAGAGAGACGAGGAAGAGAGAAAAAGAGAGAGAGCTGAGAACGTGAAAGAAAAAGGAAAGAAAAGAAGAGAAAAAAATGAGGAAGAGAGAGAAAAGTGAGAGAAATAAAAGGGGTCAAGGGCATTTTTGAAATTTTGGGGAAAATGTGGGATAAAAATATCATTTGTTATTTTAAAACTAAAATCAAAATTTTAAATTTAACAACTGAAATGAAATCTTCAAACGGCTAAATTAACGACAAAAATTACATTGGCACACTTAATAATTAAACCTAACATAACTAGTCTTACTTTAAATTTCAGAGGCGTTACATTTCTCCTGTGTGGTTGAAAGGAGATGATGCCAAGGAGGAGATGTTAAACATGTAAGCCCAAAGAAGTAAAAGTGTAATGCGTTTTTAGAGATATTTTTATCAATAAAGAGTTTATTTATTATTCATATACCAAATTGTTGTCCTCTTTATGTTCATATTTGTTAAATATATGATAAGCAAACAAAAGTCTAAGACTGTCAGTCTAAGACTTTAGAATCAAGCATATATGGACAAATTATGTAGAAGACATGGCTCTAAAGGTAACAGTCTAAATCACAAAGGCCCACAATAGAGGGAATAAAGTTGGGCATTTTATTCATGCAAAGATTGTTATGTTGTCTATATCCCTAATGAGAGATGGTTTGTCTTGGCTATCGGAGGTGGACTCTGCGAATAGAAACATTGGTGCATTGTCATAGGTGACAGTGCATTGGATCAGAACATAAAGTGTAATTGATTTGAATTAATAACTTTATCTCAACAAATCAATTTGCTTTAGACAATCATACGTGTTGTATCTTAATCTTGAGATGAATAGTGGGCCTGTTGTCTTGACTTATGTCTTTTGATGTACCAAAGGATGACATCCATAATTTATATTGGTACACATGTCGGTACATTGGAGACATGACTTTTGATAGCATAGACTTGTTATTCATAGATACAGACTCCGTAGCTCCACTTTAGGAGTCAATGATAGCCTCTTATATGTATTATCCTATAATTAGAAGACTGTAGCACTCAACCATCTAGATACGTAGGTGTAACCAAATGGTATACTGTCTTTGGATGGTAAGTTTTCGATAGTGTGATAATGAAATGTAAGAGAAAAATAATCAGAAAGGTAAGACATAATTTATCCTTAAGCTGCTTATAGATATCCTACAGGGATACAATACATTATGATATGTCATAGAGGCTTAACTACTCGGGCTTCATAATTCTATATAGTTTGAGAGTGTAGCTTTAAGCTTTTAGTGGAGTAGGGTTAGAGTTGATAATTATGAAATGTATATCTGGGATATTGGGTTTCATAATTATCAGGAGCTTGAACTATATAGGTCCATCAAGTTCCCTTTGCTAGTTCATAATGAATCCTGTAATGTACGACATGTTTTTTCAATAAATTGGTGACTTATGTTAAATTACCAGATTGGCAAAAATTTGATAGGACTAGATAATTCATGTCTGTTTATTCGTTGAATTAATTTTGGTGTAAATTAATTCAAGATAAACTTGTTAAATTATCTAGAATATTTATTTTCCTAGAGATTATCCAAATATTGTTGTTTTAATCAGATAACTTTTCAATTGGATTATTTGAATTAAAACTAAGGCTATATCTAAAGAATCTCGGGAGAAAAATAAAAGATTTATAGGGATCATTTATCGTAAGTTCGGTAGGCTGGTTTTTAGGTTTGGCCTGCCAATAGAATAAGTTCAGCAGGCCGATCTACCAATTTGGCCTGCTAACTAAACAATAATCTGATCACGTGTTTTTTATGTGATTTTATCATATATTGATCCATATTCGAATTTTTGAGACCTTATTTGATAAGGATCACTAACTCCTAGGTCCAACCTCTATAAATAGGGAGTGAGACTCATAAGTTATAAAGATCAGTTGAGAGATCAAGAGTGAGCACTGTATTTTGTGAGTCTTTGAAACTCCTTTGAAAGGCTATTGTTCACAAATCACGAATGGTAGCGCCCATACGCCCTCTAATTGTTGATAAAAAATAGCAAAGAAGACTAGTTGGTTGAGGTTCTTTTGGAACGCCTTTTTCTTCATTGATTGCAGGAGCTCTTCGGCACACGAGGTTAGTAAGATCTAGTTAATTTATGCATATAGCGAGTTAAACTTATGTTTTAGAAATACTCTGCATAAAAAATTTTAAATTTCTGTTGCAGACTATTTTTCCAATAGAAGAATTGAATGAAGTGTGCCCAACTACACTCCAGCCCTAGAAAAGAGAATATCAAAGAAGACTAGTTGGTTGAAGCACTTCTAGGCATAATTCTTGGTAGCAATTTTGTAGAAGTTTTTCTTGTTAGAAGTGCGGTTTCAATTCTAAGAGGTACGTAAGATCTTTTATTAATTTATATACATAGCATGTCAAACTTATTATTTGGCAAAAGGACTTTGATTTAAAATTTTTAAAATTCTACTATGTATTGTTTTTCCAACACAACCCCCATACACGGGTGTCTTGCCATAATTCATTATTGTCTCAAACAACTCTAGATGGTGTACAAAGTGTTCTTCCAAATCATTTACCATGTCAACCATATTGTCATGATCACTTATATTATCCTTCTCTACAATAGGTTACTTTCCACTACTACTCAAATTTGGATTGAAAAAAATTCACCAGGATATTGCCATCTTTAATAACTACAATCTATCTCATTTCGAAATAAATGACCTCTAATAATTTCAATTGAGTGAGGTCTCTAATTTCCACATTGAATACAAGGACACCAAATTTTATCCTCTAGCGCATTATTTTTGGCAAACAACAAAAATTCTTCCACACCATCTGCATATCGTTTAGTCAATCTATAATCCTACATCCATGTCCTATCTATTTCGTAAACCCTAAATCAATTCATACTAATTAATTAGCCCTTTCATCTAAATCCATAATAATTTTCGCAAATAAATCATACCTATACAATATCAATGATGATTACAAAAATCCACATCATACTAATTGAACTACAACTTAATCATATATATCAACAAATTTCCATATGATCATATTCATAAATTCAAAAATTAACATAAAACCCAATTAGTAAATCAAAAATAAAGATATTATTTAACTAAAAACTTACAAAAGCTGGTGATGGAGAAAGGCGGGGACGGGTTAGGTTACGATGGGGTGAGGCGATGACGAGGTGGGTAGGTGACACAAAGGTGCAGGATGACATGTTTGGAGGTTCAGGTCAGTTTTTGAGAGGCTATGTTTGCATTTGCATCTATTATGTTTGAGTTTGAGGAAGGATTTTAATTAGACCTTGCACAACGATTTTCTTCAAAAATTGTCATATAAGTTGACAAAGATTACACAACGGTTTTTTTGAAAAAACCATTGTGTACGCCTTTAATTGTTTTTTGTTATTATAAGCTATTACCATAAATTAATTTTATTACTATATATAGTTAATAATTATAAAATATGAGTACTAACATATTATTATTATCATAAAAATTAAAAATTTTGATGATATATTATAAATGTTCTTAATTTATAACAAAAGCTTGCATGATGGTTTATTGCAAAACCTGTCATGTAAGCTAAACCTTTATACGATGGTTTTTACAATAAACTGTCGTGTAAGGCTTGGTTTAGTTTAATTGTTTTTGTTCTTATTAACTCTATATTACTATCAATTATTATTATTATTATTATTATTATTATTATTATCATCATTATATCATATATATTTATTATATTGCCAATACTTTTATTACTTTTATTATCAAATAGTTAATTTATATTAATTTTAATCATTTTATTATTTTAAATATATTGAAAATAATTATCCTTATTATTAAATAATAATGATATATTATCGAGAATTATAAAATACAAGTATTAGTATATTATTATTATTATCATCATAAAAATTTTGATGATCTATTATTAATATTCTTAATTTAGAAGAAGAAACTTACACGACCACTTTTTGTAGAAATTGTCTTGTAAAGGCTGCTTCGTTGCTACGTACATTTTTGTATTTTGGAGTGGAACTTCGTGTGTTTTTCTTCCTGCCACAATGGTTTTTAAAAAACCATTGCTAAATGAGGGTCATGTAATCTAAGTAACACGTTTCACATGTAGGATTAGTACCAATATAATATAATGGGAGAAGACATCTTAACTCGAAGCCTGCTAATTATTAATTCCCAATTTAACAGGTTTCAAGTCTAAATTATAGACTATTATAGAAAGGTTTTCAAAGAATTGAGTGAGCCACATTAATTATTTTTAAGGAAATAACATTTTTAATTTAAAAAAAATGTATGCGAAATGATGTCAAGATTGAACCATTTAACTACATAAGACAATATATTCACCTCTTTTTAATTCAAACTCTAGACTTCAATATTAATTATATTCATAATAAGCTAAGCCGGCTGCCACTAAATTTTAAGTTAACAAAAAGAAATCCACTCTAAATTACTTTTGTAAAAAGCAAAGTAAGTATTTGGATATAAAATAATATTTGCTTAATTTAGCACAACTGAACAAGTTTGTGTAAGAAAATGCCATCGTTTTAAAGCCCTTAAAAGACAGTCAATATTGATTTCAAATATATTCTGACACCTACCAAGTCCTCTATTTAATTGCCATATATAACCTTTGGTTTTGTTTAAGACTCAAACAATCAAAATAAATCAGTTACACCTGTAACACCCCAAAGTTAATTAAATGGTATTAGAGTGATAAATGATAGATTAGTGTGCCTTAATGAGCATTTTAAATCTAATTTGAATGTTTTGTGGAAATTTAGTAACCTTGTATAATTTTAATCTTTTAATGATTATTAGTTACCCTAAATTGTTTTCAATTGTTAATTTAAATTTTTACAAAGCAATTTGATTTAAAAAAAAAAATAGTGTGCTGTTGCACATAGTTTTGTGCAACCACTTTCTCTATTTTTCCTCTATTTATTTCATTTTCTCTCTCTTTCCTCTCATTTTCTCTCGCTCATTCTCTCTCTTCTCATCCCCTCCCTCGGGTTCCCTCACTCTCTCTCTCAATCTCTCAAAATTTTTGAAAACAAATTTCGTTTTCAAGCTTCGGGCTAGGAAATCGAAGGCTCGGGAACAAGATTCAACAACAAAAACAACGTTTTCAAGCTTTGATTTGAGGTTAGATTTTAAAACTCAAAGTTTTTCTATTTTTCAAGATTTTCTTGCATTTTGAAATTTTAGAGTGTCTAAGCCTAGAAAAGCTTCAATCTAAGTTAGATGGACTTAGATTAGCTAGAATGTAAACTTCATTTTATCAAAAACGGATTAGAATCAAGATTTTTCATTTTTCCTCTATTTTCTTTGTTTTTGGATTTTTGTAAAAATCTTGTTTAAAACTTGTTTTAATTCATT
>CAMOHE010035750.1:4809-15655 GCA_946598075.1 Artocarpus hirsutus
AATGCAGGGTCAATTTCGTTAGTGTTTAAAAATGCCTCTTTGTATAAAGGTACAATCATTGGCTGATTTAAAAACAACGCTCTTTTAATCTCACTACCTCTTGCGTAGAAGTTTGTTTTTCTCTCTGCTTTTCTCTCATCGGTTGATTGTGAATTTTTTTCAGCCCTCTCATTTTCTCTCCCTCGCTCTCTTTGCTCTCCTTTTTCTCATCCATCTCTTCTTTTTTCCTCTCATTGGCCGAACTCTCTCTCTGCACTCCCACTCTTGATTTTTCTCCACTCATCATTTTTCTTTTATCATTTTCTCCCTGTAAGCTCACTTGGTCTTCATGGACCTACTTTGGTGTTAACCGAACAAGAGTGATCTTTTTTTATCATGAACAAATGAGTACTTGTTGGTGAAACCATCATGTTTAACTCGCCAATCAAATTGCCATGGCCTGCCTAATAATAAGTGCCCAGCTTGCATTGGAACCACATCACACAAAACTTCATCTTCATATCTTCCAATGCGAAAAGAAACTAACACTTACACTTGCTTATGCACCTTTACCTCACCACTATCATTTAACCATTGCAATTTATAAGGTCAAGGATGCTTACTTATTGGCAGCCCTAGCTTCTCTACCATGGTTGTGCTAGCAACGTTAGTATAACTCCCACCATCAATAATCACACTACATACCTTGTTTTGGACATGGCACCTAGTATGGAAGATGTTTTTCATTGCACCTCTTCTTCTTCTTCTTTGACCTGCACACTTAGAGCTCTCCTTGTAACCAACAATTCTCCTTGGGCAGCGTACTCCTCATCGTTGGCATCCTCTAATGAAGGCATAGAATCGTTGTATGAATCCTCGTCGGTTTCAACCTCCCCATTGTCCCGCATCACCATAGCTCGTTTGTTCGAACATTGGCTTGCTATGTGACCCCTGCCTTGACATTTAAAACATTTAATATCATGATTTCGAGTAGTGGAGGAATCGGATTTACCTTGATTCCCATGGCTGGCCACCTCTTGTTTTTGCTTGGTCTTTGGCTTGGTGTTGGGTTGCTTCTCTCATCCTTCCTCCATTGGTTCATTTTCCAAGCAGATGTACTCGGGTTTTGGCTTGGACGTGTGTTACTACCCCTCCTCTTAAGTTGATTCTCAATTTTGACAGCCATGTGCACCATGTCATCCAACTCCACATAATGTTGTAACTCAACGGCATTGTGAATTTCTCAGTTCAAGCCCGCCAAAAACCTTGCCATTGTAGCCTCCCGATCCACCTCTATATTTGCCCGAATCATCATAACCTCCATCTCCTTATAGTACTCCTCCACACTCCGATTGCCTTGCTTAAGATTTTATAGTTTGTTGTACAACTCTCGGTCGTAGTAAGCTGGTACAAATCACTTCCTCATCACAATCTTCATCTCTCCCCATGACTCAATAGGTCGCTCTCTATTTCATCTCCTATTTATGACAAGTTGATCCCACCAGGTAATAGCATAATCAGAAAATTCAATTACAGCTAGTTCTACCTTCTTTGCCTCGGAATAGTTGTGGCAGTCAAAGACAAACTCCATTTTCTTCTCCCATTCTAGGTACGCTTCAGGATCAAATTTTCCTTAAAATGATGGTATCTTCATTTTTATGCCTCTCAAACTATCATTTTCCCGGTTCCTAACTCCTCTATGCTGTCTAAATCTCCAATGACTACCCGCTGTATCTTCTCCCTCATCAAATTCTTCCCCATCAATCCCATAGTTGTCATCAACCTTTCCTCTAACCAGAACCCTTTCCCGCCTACGCGCATGAGGAACATGTTGTGGCTGTTCCACACATGCGTTTTCTATCCGGTCTATCCTCTCATGAAGCTGTTCTAACTTTCCTCTTAACAATCATCTCATCTCCCCTATCATCACTTCCATGAGGATTTTTGGATCTGTTACACCAGAGGTACCCTCAATAGTGTTCTTGCTGTTGTTTGACACTTTTTTTCTCTTCTACAAAACAAAGTAAAAAAAAATAATGCAAAGGACCTTACCATACTCCCTTACGTGTTTCACTCGTGAAATGGTTCACTCAAGTTCACTTGTGTTTGCACTCAATACTTTTCGGCTTTTATCCACTCTAATTCTCTCGCCTCTCGTGCCTTTTACCACTCATAAATTCTCACTCAATTCCTATAAAACTAGTCAAATCAATATCAAAATTTCCTTGACAATTCACAAACAGATTACCAAGGAGGCTAAGAGTATAACAGGCAATGATAATTTGGGCTTTTGAAAATCACACCCAAAAGAAACGAAATTTGAGCAAAAAATTTGGGTCTTTGTAGGGAATTCAATTTTGGGCATCTTAAACCATGAATAACAGGAATCAAACAAAAAAATTTAAGATGGGTCTCCAGACTCTTTTTTTTTTTTTTTTTTTTTTGATCCTCTTGTTTTCCTCTTTCCCTTGTTTTTCTTTCTTTTCTTTTTTTTTCTTTTCTTTTCTTTTTTTTTCTTTTCTTTTCTTTTCTTTTCGGATCCTCTTTTTTTTTTTTTTAACTCGACTTTGATAATGGAAATCAAGACTCACGAATAATTGAAACAAACAAAAACTAAGTGAATGGATAAGCAAAACCTGATTAGAACCCTCGCTCTGATACCAAATGATATGAACCCCGTCAAGAACTGACGCGACCTTAACCAAAATTGGTCTCCAAGATCAAAATTCCAAATCGGTTTAGTATGGAACCGAGACCCGATGCCCAACAAAAAGCATGAACCTTGGATGTGAGGACGCCACAATTAGCTATGGACGGACTGATTGATGAGTCTATAAATGCCATGAAATTTTTCGATAAGTTTGAATAGTTTTTTTAGGAACTGAAGAGAATTAAACCTCAAATTATGTGTAAAAACTAATTACCATTGAATGAAATTTGTTACAATATATCGTAGTTTCTCCTTTGCGAATTTTTAGCTCCTAATTGCCCATGGAATTTCGGGCAAATCAATTACCAGCCAAAAAAATGCCTAATTTAAAGCAAATAAGGTAAGTTCCCAAAATGGCTTAAAAGCCTTGCAATAATATGGAAAAAAAATGCATGTTTCTAAAAAAAGAAAATAGAAAATAAATAGATAAATAGCTTACTCTTCTTACTACTTGTCGCTTCAAATTGGGAAAGTAATTGAAATGGAAAGTAGCTAGATTTATTTGCAGCATATGATTACTTGGTCCCTTCTAGAACTTGAATCACGCATTTGTTGGTCTGGATGTCACATGCAATTCCCTCAATGCGCCTCCATGCGATAGCTTGAGCCCAAGATCCTTGAATTAGCCTAATAAGCATTTCTTTGAACTTCTTCACATGAGCTCTTGTAACCGAACCAATGGGAACTTGAATTGGATCTAAATATGTCTCATCCCACATGCACTTGCTTGTGCTACAGATGTCCTCATCATGATGGTACGCCACCAATTTAGGGAATAGAACATCAGGTTAATTTTGTACCTGGTGCTTCCATTCCAAATCAATCAGCTTATAGAAGCAACCCCGAGGAGACAATGGAGCTTCAAAGACAGGTCAGTGAGTTGATGACAAAGGGGTACGTGAGAGAAAGTATGAGCCCGTCTGTCATTCCAGTTTTACTCGTGCCTAAGAAGTATGGGACATGGAAGATGTGCGTAGATTATAGAGCCATTAACAATATCACGGTAAAGTATCGCCATCCTATTCCTCATTTCCTTTGAAGCTCCTTTGTCTCCTCGGGGTTGCTTCTATAAGCCGGTCGATTTGGAATGAAAGCACTAGGTACAAAATCAATTTGATGTTCTATTCCCCGAATTGGTGGCAAACCATTAGACACCTCATTCGGAAATACATCCTCAAATTCCTGCAACAGAGAAACAATAGAACTAGGCAATGCAGGGTCAATTTTGTTAGAGTTTAAAAATGCTTGTTTGTACAAAAGTACAATCATTGGCTGATTTGAAAACAAAGCCCTTTTAATATCACCGCCTTTCGCATAGAAGTTTTTTTTTCTCTCTGCTTTTCTCTCATTGGCTGATTGAGAATTTTTTTCAGCCCTCTCAGTTTTCTCTCCTTTGCTCTCCTTTTTCTTAGCCATCTCTTCTTTTTTTTCCTCACTGGCCGAACTCTCTCTACACTCCCAGTCTTTATTTTTCTCCACTCATCATTTTTCTTTTATCATTTTCTCTCTGTAAGCTCACTTGGTCTTCATGGACCTGTTTTGGTGTTAACGGAACAAGAGTGATAGTTTTTTATTGTGAACAAATGAGTACTTACTGGTGAAACTATCATGTTTAACTCACTGATCAAATTGCCATGGTCTGCCTAATAATAAGTGCCTAGCTTGCATCAGAACCACATCACACAAAACTTCATCTTCATATCTTCCAATACGAAAAGAAATTAACACTTGCTTATGCACCTTTATCTCACCACTATCATTTAACCATTGCAATTTATAAGGTCAAGGATGCTTACTTGTTGGTAGCCCTAACTTCTCTACCATAGTTGTGCTAGCAACGTTAGTACAACTACCACCATCAATAATCACATTACATACCTTGTTTTGGATATGGCACCTAGTATGGAAGATGTTTTCTCGTTGCACCTCTTCTTCTTCTTCTTTGGCCTGCACACTTAGAGCTCTCCTTGTAACCAACAACTCTCCTTGGGCAGCGTACTCCATATCGTCGGCATCCTCTAATGAAGGCATAGAATCGTTGTCTGAATCCTCGTCAGTTTCAACCTCTCCATTGTCCTGCATCACCATAGCTCGTTTGTTCGGACATTGGCTTACTATGTGACCCCTGCCTTGACATTTAAAACATTTAATATCATGATTCCGAGTAGTGGAGGAACCGGATTTACCTTGATTCCCATGGCTGGCCACCTCTTGTTTTTGCTCGGTCTTTGGTTTGGTGTTGGGTTGCTTCTAATCCTTCCTCCATTGGTTTATTTTCCAAGCGGATGTACTCGGGTTTTGGCTTGGACGTGTGTTACTATCCCTCCTCTTAAGTTGATTCTCAATTTTGACATCCATGTGCACTATGTCATCCAACTCCACATAATGTTGTAACTCAACGGCATTGTGAATTTCTCGGTTTAAGCCTACCAAAAACCTTGCCATTGTAGCCTCCCGATCCTCCTCTATATTTGCCCAAATCATCATAACCTCCATCTCCTTATAGTACTCCTCCACACTCCGGTTGCCTTGCTTAAGTTTTTCTAGTTTGTTGTACAACTCCCGATAGTAGTAAGCCGGAAAAAATCGCTTCCTCATCATGGTCTTTATCTCTCCCCATGACTCAATAGGTTGCTCTCTATTTCGTCTCCTATTTATGACAAGTTGATCCCACCAGGTTATAGCATAATCAGAAAATTCAATTACAGCCAATTTTACCTTCTTTGCCTCGAAATAGTTGTGGCAGTCAAAGACAAACTCCATTTTCTTCTCCCATTCTAGATACGCTTCAGGATCGGATTTGCCTTGAAATGATGGTATCTTCATTTTTATGCCTCTCAAACTATCATTTTCCCGGATCCTAACTCCTCTATCCTGTCCAAATCTCCGATGACTACCCGCTATATCTTCTCCTTCATCAAACTCTTCCCCATCAATCCCATAGTAGTCACCAACCTCTCCTCTAATTGGAACCTTTCCCTCCTACGCACATGAGGAACATGTTGTGGCTGTTCCACATGTGCGTTTTCTATCCGATCTATCCTCACATGAAGCTGTTCTAACTCTCCTCTCAATAATCGTCTCATCTACCCTATCATCGCTTCCATGAGGATTTTTGGATCTGTTGCACTAGAGGTACCCTCAATAGTGTTCTTGCTGTTGTTTGACATTTTTTTTTCTACAAAACAAAGTAAGAAACGATGCAAACGACCTTACCACACTCCCTTACGTGTTTCACTCGTGTTTGCACTCAATACTTTTCAGCTTTTATCCGCTCTAATACTCTCGCCTCTCGTTCCTTTTTCCACTCGTAAATTCTCATTCAGTTCCTTTAAAACTTGTCAAATCAATATCAAAATTTCCTTGACAATTCACAAACAGATTACCAAGGAGGCTAAGAGTATAACAGGCAATAATAATTTGGGCTTTCGAAAATCACACCCAAAAGAAACGAAATTTGAGCAAAAAACAATAACATAAGATAAAGCATAGTCAAACTTGCCTTGGAACCTAAGCTATAATGCCACCTGATAGGAACCCCGCCGACTAACGCGACAAGACCCGACCCCAAATCTAGAATCAAACCCCTAATCCCTTAAGATACACATTTGTTGAGCCTTGACCTTTAATCTAGAGAGACATGAACCAAGAACCACGGATAGGAAGACACCACACCTAGAATTGTAAGAATAGTTAAACCCTAGATGATAAGTTAGTTTGTTGAACGCCACAAGATTAATCTTGATAAGTTCAAAGAGTTTTCTCAAGAAACTAACAAGAACGCAAGAAAGTCTCACCAAAAGTTGTGAATGATGATCAAATTTCTGTTTTTCAAATAACAAAGTGTTTACAAATATATGGGAATGATTTTTCAGCCCAAAAATCCCTAAGCGAATGTTGACTTGGAAAATCCCTTAATTAGAGCTTTCCTATATGAAATTAGGCCCAAAAATCTGAACTTTGCTGGCTATAATCCAACAAAAATAATACAAAAGGAAAGTAGCTAATCTTATCCCTTAAAATGCACCTAACCTAATCTAGAAAAGGGAAAGTATCTAGGTTTGCTTTCATGCCTAACAAAACCAAATTTGATAACTAAGAAATTACAAAAATTACATCAAAAAAATAAATTGATAACGAGGCTTGAACTTGATGACATGGCACCCACATGTCGATCCAAAATAGGAAGGTTTCCCAGAATTACAAATCTGACAAATTGGCCCCACAATCTACTGGAATCATGCACCATCATCAATGTGAATCTTCTAGAACCTTAATCATAGTGACTAGGCTGTCTTGAGATTGATTTGGGCCTATGTCAGGGTTCCATTTATGTGACACATCATAAATTTGTTGAATGAGCCTGTTCAACGCCTCCTTGAATCGCTTGGCCTTAGATCTTGTGATTGGACCACTTGCACGACTTAATGGATCACGAACATAACTCCTAACTTGTGTAGCTCCATTGCTTGCATCAAAGAGGGTAAAAGCCGTTGAGTGACAAATACAAGAGTGTATGAATCTATCGGGTCTTGTCACAGGTTGGCGAGGTTCATATCAAGTTGTGTACCTAATTGCTCTTTGAAAGATTTGTTAGTATGGAAATCCCAAAGTGGAGGGTTAATGGGACACTATTGTGTAATTAAAACCTTAGCTATTTTACAACAAAACTTCTATTGGCCACACATGAAAAGAGATGTTGAGAGAATTTGTGGTAGATGTCTCACTTGTAGGCAAGCAAAATCCAAAGTGCAACCCATGGTGTATACACATCATTACCTATTCTTAGTGACCCTTGGATTCATATTTCGATGGACTTTGTATTTGGTTTGCCTATTAATTACTTTGGTTTGACCATTAGTTTGTAGATGACAAGTAATAGAAAATAATAATTTAGTTCCTAACTTACACCACAAGGTCTTCCAAATGTAACTCAAAAACTTAGTATCTCTATCCAAAGCAATTGTTCTAGGCATACCATATAATCTTACAATCTCTCTAAAGAATAAATCAGCGACATGAGAAGCATAATTAGTTTTCTCACGTGGAAAAACATGTGTCATCTTAGAAAATCTATCCACCACCACAAAAATTGAATCTCTACCACGTTTAGACCTAGGCAAACCTAACACAAAGTTCATCGAAATATCAATCCAAGGTTCACTAGGACTGGGTAATGGTGGGTATAAACTATAGGGTTGCACTTGGGATTTTGCTTGCCTACAAGTGACAGATCTACCACAAATTCGCTCAACATTTCTATTCATGTGTGGCCAATAAAAGTGTTCTGGCAAAATAACTAATGTTTTAGTAACTAAAAAATGTCCCATTAACCCTCCACTATGGGATTCTTTTACTAACAATTCATGCAAAGAGCAATTAGGCACACATAACTCATTATCCTGAAATAGAAAACCCTCATGCCTAAGGAACTAATCCACTACGTTTTGTTCACAAGCTCAAAAATCGTAGCAAAAATCTTGGTCTAAGGGATACAATTCTTTAATGTGCTCAAAACCAAATAATTTTACATCAAGGGTTGAAATTAATGCGTCCCTTCATGAAAGTGCATCAGCAACTATGTTTGACTTACCGTGCCTATAACGGATGACATATGGAAATGTCTCAATGAACTCTGCCCATCATCCATGTCGCTTATTCAACTTGTGTTGGCCGCTCAAATGCTTAAGCGACTTATGATTGGTGTGAATCATAAATTCCTTGGGCCAAAGGTAGTGTTGCTATGTTTCCAATGCCCTAACCAATGCATACATCTCCTTGTCATATGTTGAGTAGTTTAAGGATGCCTCACTTAGCTTTTCACTAAAACATGCAATGGGATGTCCTTCTTGCATTAGAACAGCTCCATTACTTATACTTAAAGCATCACAATCAATCGCATAAGTTTAAGTGAAGTGAGGTAAAGCAAGCAAAGGTGCATTTGTCAATTTCTCTTTCATCAAATTAAATGCCTTTTCTTGTTCACCACATGATTTGAATCTAACGTTTGTCTTGATGACCTCGGTAAGTGGTGTAGTAATGCTACTAAAGTCTTTCATGAATCTTCTATAAAAACTAGCGAGTCCATGAAAACTTTGAACATTACTTACACTTTTGGGAATTGGCCATTCTTGAATTGCATGGATTTTCTCTTCATCAACCTATATTCCACAACAAAACCTAGAAACACAAGCTTATTAATGCAAAAGGTGCACTTCTTCAAGTTAGCAAATAACCTCTCTTTTCCAAGTACATCAAAAACTGAATTTAAATACACAAGATGTTCTCCATGTTTTTTCTATGAATGAGAATATCATCAAAATAAACTACCACAAATTTACCAATAAAAAGTATGCAAGAAAAGCAGTAATCAGTGTATTAGTTAAACCAAATGGCATAACTAACCACTCATCTAAACTATATTTTGTTTTGAAGGTAGTTTTCCATTCATCACCCTCTTTCATTTTAATTTGATGATATCCACTTCTTAAATCAATTTTAGAGAATACATAAACAACATGTAATCATCTAGCATATCATCTGAGTGAGAATGGGATGACAATTCTTTATCATTATACTGTTGATTGCTCGGCAGTCAATGCACATCCTCCATATTCCATCCTTCTTGGGAACTAAATACACAAACTCATGCTTTCTCTCACATGCCCTTTTTCTATTGATTCGTTGACTTGCTTTTGTAGCTCCTTTGTGATGCAAATAAAGCTCTACAACCATGCATACAAGAGAGAAAGCATTCACGTGGGCTTGGAGGGACTCAAGGGCAGCATTAACATGATCCATTAAGCTTTCCAAGTGGGCTAATCACAAGACTTAGAGCGTAGCATTTCAAAGAAGCATTAAATGGACTAATCCAACAAGCTTGGGCTGAGACATACACGTAGAGGCCCAGCATGAGTGGTCTCTGAAATCAAGAGAGATTAGTCACCAAAATTGAAGTTCATGAAGGTTTTTGATGATGTGGCTTTATGCATATCAATTCTTGGAAACCAAGATTTGCCATGTCAGCAAATCATATCAGCTTCTTAGAAACTAAGGTTCGCTAGGTCAGCAAATCTATTAATTGGTTTCTTTTATTATTCAAATTTGTAAAGTTTAAATTTTAAATCTAAAACCTTTTGTTTTCTTTTCAGGAATAGTAGTGTTTTAGGGATATTTTTAGGATAAGATTACCTAGCTAAATCCTTTTAAAATTAAGGATAATTTTAGGATAAGATTGCCTAGCTGAATCCTAGTCAAATTTTAAACGTTAATTTTTAATTTTAGGGAATTATTATTAGGGTTTGGGCAAGAAAATTTATGGCCTATAAAATTGAAATGCTTAATATTTTGGAGGACAATCAGATTCTTCAATTGAAGAAAGTGTGTTCTTCTTAGTTCTTGAGAGGATTCTTGAACTAATCTAATTCTTGTGGTGTTCAATCAACCAAACTTATCATCCTGAATTCTTGAGTTGTTCTTGAGATTCTTGGTGTGGCATTTTCAAACAACCATAGTTCTTGGTTCTCACTTTTCTAGGTAATGGGTCAAGACTCAACAAACTTGCATCTTGAAGATCATAGGGTCCGATTCAATGTTTGGTGTTGGGTTTTGTCACATCTGATGCAAGCAGTGGAGCTGTACAAGTTAGGAGCCATGTTCGTGATCCCTTAAGCCATTCAAGTGGTCCAATCACAAGATCTAAGGCCAAGCAATTCAAGGAAGCATTGAACGGGCTTATTCAACAAGTTTATGACATGTCACATAAATGGAGCCCTAGTATGGGCCCAAATCAATCACAAGAGAGCCTAGTCACTATGACTAAGGTTCTAGAAGATTCACATTGATGAAGGTGCATGATTCTAGTAAATTGTGGAGCAAACTTATAATTTCAGAAAACCTTCCTATTTTGGATCGACACGTGGGTGCCTTATCGTCAAGTTCGAGTCTCGTCATCAAGTTATCTTCCTAATGTAATTTTTGTAATTTCTTAATTGCCAAACTCGGTTTTGTTAGCCAAGAAAACAAACTTGGATATTTTCCTTTTTTTCTAGATTAGGTTAGGTGCATTTTAAGGGATAAAATTAGCTACTTTTCTTTTATGTTATTTCTATTAGATGACAGCCAGCAAAGTTAGATTTTAGGGCTTAATTTCGCATG
>CAMOHE010035753.1:0-16969 GCA_946598075.1 Artocarpus hirsutus
TGAGAAGATGAGGTTTGCTTCAACTTTTAATGGCTGCCAAAGAGACAAATTGGATATTCTCCATCGCTCGTCCGAACAACCAAATGGTTTAATAAATTTTATAGATTCAAGTTAGGACTATTCAAACCCGTTAAAGTTCTTAGTGTTGGGATTATCTGCTTTTCAAAGCGTATCTTTGTAAATTTTTTTTTTAATTAATAATATTGAGGTGTTATTTGGTATATCTTATGTACAACGTCCATTTAATCATATTATATATATTTACATGAATTTTACAGATATTTATAGAAGACGTAAATATAAATTATCTGATGATTAAATAAATGTAGTTTGTAGTTGATAAAAAAAAGTTAGGAACTTTATTTATATTTAGATTATAGTAAATTTATTGAATGATTTGTCTTGATTATATATGAATTTACTGGTGCATATAGTTTATCTAAACTGAACTAGAGTATAAATGAGATTTAATTAACACTGAAATGACTGTCAAATTTATTAAATCTCATAGGTATTGTTTTTACTTTAATCTTAATCCTGAATTAATTATAGTTTCATATTTATAAACGTAATTCCATTTGAGTTGCTAATGAGTGAGATTCAATTGAGAATCAATATTCTCAGTGTTGGTAGAAGCATTTATGGATAGTGAAACTTATAAATTAATAAGATGAAATTTGTACAATATATCTTTTGACAGGTATTTGATACTTGATAGCCAAAGTGTGTCAAACATTAATTATGAATTAATATTCATAATTAAGATTATTGAAAAATGATCGTTAGAAAAAACTAGTAATTGTCAAGATAGAAGATGTAGTTAAATTGATTGGATAATCGAGATATCAATTTAATTATGATATAATCAAAGAATTATAAAGTAAAGGAACATTGTGACCTGGATTGAAAATCAAATTCCTTAATGGCATACAATTACGGAGTGCAATTCCTATACTTTTTAGTTGAAACTGATAAGTTAGAACAGAGTTTGTCAAAAACCATATAAATATAATTCGTTAATTATTTGGATCTATTTTTATATGTGCCATTTGATCCCTACAACTTGTTTAATTGTCTATACCACTACAAGGCTAATTAAACGAGTAGATTAACTAATTGGGTTTTGAGCCTAAATAGAACATGAAGAATGTTTGGCACAGTTGTAAAGTACCACATTGAGAATTTTTAATTTAAATGGCATTTTGCTGTCTCACATATGTTTATAGATTTCAAATATTCACGTTATTTATTAATTTGAACTAAATCTAAGTAAATGAAATATTTGAGAGTATTTATATGTGATAATGGATAATTTTCATTAGTTAGATTTTATCCGAATCCTAGTTAAATATTTTTAAATAAAAAAATTGATTAACGGGTAAATTATATCCCATAATCTATGGATAGGAGTTACCTCCCACGTTCCCACCTTTGCACGTGGTGGGTGTAACAACTCGTGCTCTATATATAGTTATCTAATAACGAAAGAACGAGGGAAATAACATATTTTTAAAATTTTTACAATAAATAGTAGGTTTTTAAAATATTTGTAGTAAATAACAAATTTACAACATAAATAATTTATTACCATTAATTTTAATTATTGTGCAAAAAAAAATTATTTTCACTATAAATAATAGTGCAAATAATTTATTTATATTATAAATTTACTTTTTACTATACATATTTTCAACTAGTTTTGAAAGAGTATTTATCATAGTTTCTCTTTAAAATAATTATATAATATATAAGATAGTTTTTTTTTTTTTTTAAAAAAAAGGAGATAAAATCATCACAAAAAATATTATTCCTCCCTCCTTCTTGAGAAAAAAACTTCCGGGTTTTCTTGTGTTTGGGCTCAAGAAGATTTCTACGGTTAGAAATCAAAGGTAAGTCAAAGAAATTTCAATTTTAGTTTTCTTTGATATTGATTTCGGTGTTCATATTTGCTAATCTATTTAGATTATTTTATTACACAAGTTGTCTACTTGTTTAGTACTGCAATTAATAGTCAATCATAGTTGAAAGATTTTTTGATAACAGGATTTATAATCAAGATCTTATGTTAGTGTGGTTGACAATCTCATCAAGTTACAATTTCTATTTTTCTTATATGTTTTATGAGACAATCCATGATGTAGAATTTTTCCACTGTTTATAGAGGAAAGCGCCGTCTGATGTACCACTGTCATGCAAGGTCTTGAACTGGCAAAATAAATAAGCTGATTCCTTTCATTTTTCTCACAGGTAGCCTATTCCCCTATTAAATCTATTATATTAACCTAACAATTTACTGATGACATAAAACAATATTTTATAACAATTAAAAAAAACTAAATATAAAAATAAAAATAAAGATTCAATTAATACATGGTTTAAATGAATAAAAATTGAATAAATGTAAGGTTTATATGTATCATTGTCCATACTCTCCCCATTCATCAAACACCTCACTCATATGCTCAATAGTATAAAAATATTATTTTAAATATTATTTCGTGCATATTTTATTAAAATTCAATTTGTATGTATAGTAGAATGCATATCTTTGGTAATAAAAATTTAGTAAATTCTTGAGGTGCATCAAAGGTGACTTAAATTTTTGTGTTCTTCCACTCATTTAAGGCCCTAAATATAATTGGTCAAAGTGCAATCAATCAAAAGATATATGCTATAAATTAGCAATAATAATTAATATAGTTAACAAGAATATATTTACAATTAAATCATCTTTTTGAAATCGGCTGTACTTCATTCTTAAGTGGATTCAGCCAAATTATCCTGTCTTTTTGGAGGTAAATGAAGGCCAATATCTAATGACTCCCACCATTATATGGTGTAAAATAACATCAGTGGGCTCTTTTTTCCTCATTTATTTGTTTGCCATCATCAATGAATTCGTTCTTCGACATATTGAATTCTTTTTCACTTCAATCATTAGCAAATAAAAAATATATAATCTAATTAGTCACATAATCACATAATAGTAAGATTTTAACATACCAACATTCATTATGATCACACACACTAATATTGTCTTATTCATAAACAAATAATAACTACAACTTAATAATGCACATCCAATAATCAAAAGCAAGATTCTAAAATAACTTAATTTCTACAACTAACTAATAAAACTAGTTAAATATTTAATTCAATATTAAAAACATTAACTACTAAAAAAATTAATGAAAAAACCCTTAATAACTTAAACTTACAATTTTACAGTGAAAATTATTTAAAATAACTTAAAACTAATAACTAAAAACTAATTATAACTAAAATAACTAAAATAATACCCAAAATAACAAAAACTAATAACTAAAACTAATTACCTTAAATGACAAAAACTAATTAAACAAATTAAACGTAAACATATGGGAGGAGGGCAAACTTACTCGAAGGCGAGGGTGGGGCAACAACAGCTATGGAGGCAAAGGCGAGGCAAAGTGAGGTGACAACGGTGATAGAGATGGTGGTAGACTCAAAGAGGCGATGAAGCGATGAAGTGAGCAACGATGGAGACAGAAGCGAACTCGAACATGACGATGAACTCGAACATGACGATGAAAGATGACGAATGCAACAAAGGCGAGGCAACAATGATGAAAGTGACAGAGGTGGTGATTAAGGAGATGACGACGGCAGCGGAGAGAGAGAGAGAGGAAAGTTTATCGATGAGAGAGATGAGAAAGATATACTATTCTGTTTTTCAAATTTCTTGTTTATTAGAGAACATTAGACGACGATTTATTGAAAACCATCATTAGATAGTAAACATTAGACAACAGTTTCTTAGAAACCGTTGATTAAAGTGAAGCATAAAAATCTAAACATGGAGGTCTTCATGCCGCGTTACTTATGACAACAGTTGTCTAATTGACGCCATCTAATGTATTAATTGTGATGGTGATAATATATGTGTATTTTTTAACGTTAGCAATCATCGCCAAAAACCAAAAAGGATAGTGCCAATATCCATATTTCACTACCACTGCCAATAGTTATAATGGTGGCTTTGTTGGGAGCTAGCTCAATAGGGTCACTTAGGCCCTGTTTGAAATAAATTAAATAAGTCGTTTTTTACTTATTTAGTTCAAAAATCGTTCTTGGACATGTAGGAGATAAGCTGATTAAGAATTTGACTGTTATGAACACTTTTAGAACAAGACATCTTTATGATGTTTACAAAAAAAAATGCTTATAAAAAGCTTTTTCATTTATATTTTTAAATGGAAAACTTAAAATTCCATACATATCTTTGCATTATTTTACTTTTTATAATAATAAGAGTTTTTGAATTATTTAATCAAATGCCCGGTTTAAAAGTTCTTTTGAAATGAAAAGGCTCTTTTTCATGTACTAACCAAACAATACTTATACGTATCTTCTACTTGTTATAAGTAAAAGTACAAGTTCTCCCTCTTTAGCGAGGTCTATTTAAAAGTATTGTTTCCTTTTAAAGATATTTTTACCAATATGTTCGCAACTTTTATATTACATTAAATAATATCATGTTATATCTTTTACATTATAAGTTACGGTTAAAGTATTGTTCTTCTAAAAGGACTGTAGCAAAAGCCTATTATATGTGTGAAATAATGTAACTTTTCCTTTATTTCTTTGCTCAAATTCTCCTCAACCCTAGTAGAGACCATTTTATCCAAGGATTTCAAATTTTTTATGGTAAAATATTTATGTTAGCTATATTCAACCTTTGCGCGAACACGTGTTCATCATAAAAATTACGTTACTTTTTTTTTTATTTTAGTAGTGAATAATCTAATAGGCTTCTGGGTATCTGAATTAAAGTCGCATCGTTACATCATACATGCATATGCATTTTGTAGCACCTGGAATACTTAGTTTTGGTCCCCTAGATCAACAAATAAATTAAAGGGTGGGAAAAAAAAAAAAAAACTCTCTCCTGGATTCAAAGGAAATGAGTGTTCAATTTTGCATTCTCATGAGAAAACTGTAAATATCTCTTTAGATTGTCAACATCTTTAAAATTATTCTTTTGACAGTTTTAAGTGGACTTGAACTGGGCGAAATGATTATTTAAGGACTAAACTCTAGTTAGAAAGATTTTGTACGTAATTATTCCATAAGTTAAGAGCCAACTAATGAGAACACTGTTTAACTATATCCTAAGTTATTTTACAAGCTTAAAGTGATTTCACTAGAGGGAAAAAAATAGAAAAGAAAAGAAAAGAAGTTAACAACGTCCACAATGGGATATTTTCAACACATAAGTAAGTAATAATAGCTTCGATTGCAGTACCAAAGGATTAAGTGAATAACTAGACTTCAGTTCACCAATAATTGTGGTTAATTGGTCGTGGCAAAGGGAGGCAAATTATCCAAAAATTATGGGCTAGTGTTAAGGCTGAAGGAACAGAAGCTTTGACAAAGCAACATTCACGTTTTTGTCATCTCATTAATTCTTCAGATTAAGCCAAAATAAAATGATTAAAAACTATGCATATTTCACAACGAAACAAAGTTTGAATTTGTTCAACATGGGCAATTATTTCAATCCCATGCATCAAATGGGCAACGGGGACTTTATTGGTTGGTACTTACTAGACATAAATCCAAACTAATTATCTCTCTCTCTCTCTCTCACTAGGGTAAGAATGAACTAATATTCTAGTCTTCTAGACTACCCTCTGATGATCAGCTCATGAGATGAATGTAGATTGTGAAATAAGAAATATGAGAATCATGAGAATGATGAAGTGCTTCCAAGTGATCATTCATTATCTTGGTTTCTTTTATAATTAATAACATATGCCCTTATCCATTATGTGACAAAAACATATGTCCTAGGGTCTCCCACCAAATTAACATATTTACATACACACACACACGTATGTATATCTTGTAAAATCCCATTCCTAACCACCAGTCTTACAAATGATAATATAAGTAATTCTTGAGTTGGGGCACTAGTAATGGAATATAATAATCATTATCTCTATCATCTTGGCTAAGGGTGGTTCACATCACAAACTCAGTTATGAACAGTATAAAACTCTCACATGCTATAGTAAAAAGAAAAAAAAAAGTTGTTACAGTGTAAAGCTCTCACATGCTAAAGTAAAAACGGTTCCTACCACTAGCCAAATACCTTATTAACTAGCTTTCCTATTTTGTCACTTTAATAGGTGCTTCATTTGCTTGTAAGAAAAACCATTATATGGGTCCTCTCAAAGTTCTCTCATATAGAATGATTAGCTAAACTGCACCTAACTCCAAGTTAGAAATACATTATTGCGTAATCTAATAATTTCAAAATTGGATTATTAAGAAAGCCAAAACTAAACTATATGTATGTGGAGTTGTTCAACTAAATTATTGCTTTAGCTGGCTTGTAATGTACATAAAATACAACATTCATCGGTAGTTGGGTGGATGTGGAGAGACAAAGAGTGCTTATTTATTCCCATCTATGAGGTTTTTTTTTTTTTTTTTTCAAAGGTCAGAGAAGAAAGGCCAAGTCCAAGATCAGCATTAATATTTTTATTAGACTAAAGGAATCCCAAAGTCACAGTGTTGGGGTACCCCGCAGTCAATAGTGGGAATGTAGATTATTGATGCAGAGATATAATTGTAACAATTTGGCTTGCCCTTTTGGCCTAGTATTCTAACTTTCTTTATTCTGGAATATGAATCCCATGTGAAGATTAAAGGAAGGCTTACACAGTAAAAGGATTCTTTACTTCACAACTTTATAATATGAACCATATAATTAATGAATCAGAGAAGTAAGGCATGAGGAATTTTAAACTATATTATCCTTTGCCCTATGATGTACTTTAGGCACATTGACAATGCGATGAACCTTCCTCTAGAGGTTCCAACCCACTTAAAAAAAATTTATTATGTGCTTTTGTTGGGAAACTTTGATTCACCTTTAGTTATTTGCATTTAAAAAAAAAAAAAACGTTCAGGTAGAAAATTCGAACTCTACATTTTATAATGGGGTTAGACATGAAATTACTATCAAGCTATGTCTACAAACACTATAGATTTGCATATTAGAATTAAAAAAAAAAAAATCAAGTATGTGTTTCTAAACAAGAATAGAAATTTTAATGGTAAAAAAAGTTTCTTAGTAAAAAATACTTAAAAAAAACTTCTTTACCATAATGATTTTGTTTCTGGTTATCTTACCACATTATTTATAGATACATATGATAGGAACTCTACCAATAAATAAAGGGTTTGCTAGGAAGTTCAACATTTGCAAGAAGTTGTTACGAGGATTTACCAAAATTTACTAAAAAGCAAGGATTGTGTCCAGCTAATGAATAAAGAATTTAATATGAAATCAACGATTTATCAAAAGATCGTTTTCACTATCGGCCACTATGTCGCCACATTTAGAGACTCCGCCTACGCCGTTAGGTCTATAAAACCCAACCATTTATATACTGAATCTCTGCAGGTAAATACCGTGTGTGCCACTCAACATATACACTGGCACTAGGTCACGATGGCCCACATAACGAAGCACCAGCTATAGGCATTAAGGCGCTGGGTGGTTGTGAGACGGCCAAAACCCTAGCATAAGATTTTCTCCCTCCCGTTTTTCCCCCTTTTTGTACTAATTTTTTCAAAGATGGCATACAAGCATCATTCAAAGAGGATTACACGAAGACTCGTGGAGTTTTTTGAGATTAAATAGAGTACGAATTATTTAATTTTTATTATTTCAATTGGATTATAATTTAAAATCCATCTCAAGTGCCGAACTAAATGCTTCATTTTATATTGATAATTTATTATATGCCCCTAAATATAACATGTCATAGTAGTACTAATGCAAACACGTGCATTTATTTATGGTATTAAAATTGTTTTAATTATAAACATGGAATATGCGTTGTGATTGATCTAATATGATTAAATTAGTTAATAATTGCAAATTTTCTTTGCAAAAGAGTATTAAGTGATATTTGAATTTAAAACTTAAATTTTAGAATTTCATATATCTAGAAATATAAAATGTTTATATTATAACAATTGTAAATCATGAGATGTTTTACAAATAAAGTACATATTTGCACAATATCGAGCGTGAGAGACTTGTATGACAATCTGACCTACCGGTCTCTACCAATAGAATAATACCATAGGGTTCAAATGGAACCTCAAGACAACATTGATTTCGTCCTCTCTATGGAGAGTGTCTATTTCGATCGATACAAGGGTGTTCTTCTTAAGGCTAGGATTTCGATATGTACCTCTAATTTGATTTACCATATGGCGGCATGTAGAGTTAAGTATTTAGAATCCAAAATGGTGGGTTACAATCATTAAAGATACAATTAAATATTAATTGCATCTTGATAAAAAAAAACAGTAAATTAATATTAAAAATATGAGATGTTTTGAATAATATTTATTAATTGAGAATATCTCTGTTTGATATGCAAATGGTATGATCTACCCTATCAGCAGCACGTTGTTTGTGGTAAATTGAATTGTCATTGGCTAGATTAGTAAATATGTTTTATGTATTTTTCATGTGTATCTATGCATCATATATTTACTATGCCTAAAATTCATATATTTGCTTATGATATTTATGCACATAAATAAATGTTTGTTTATTTATTTTTTTAGTAATATGTCGAATCCTATTGTCAACCTACTTTTGTTGAAGAACTTATTGGTGATAATTATGCCAAGTGGAAGAGTAACATGAACCTTGTGCTCATAAATGACAACTATAAGTTTTTCCCTCTGTAGGAGTGTCTTCCGGTCCTCTTAGCCAACACAAGAGGAGCCGCTCAAAAGGCATATTCTTATTAGCAGAAATCCAACCATAAGGCCAAATGCTACTTCCTAATTGGTATGTCTATAGTGCCTCATAGGAAGCATAAGAATATGGAGACTACCTTGGATATAATGAAGTCGCTCGATGGGATATTTAGGCAACCAAACGAAAAGGCGTGTCTTAATGCTGTGAAGCTATTCATGAACAACAATATGACGCCAAAACTCATGTTCGTCTCCACGTGCTCACTATGGTAAATCACCTTTTATAAGCCTGAGTTCAATGGGGCTATAGTAGATAAGGGTACACAGATCGGAGTGATCTTATAGATTTGAAGTCACGCTATCCAGCAATTCAAGACAAACTATGTCATAAAGAATATGCACATGGGGCTTACTTAATTGTTGAACAAGCTCTAGGAATATGAATTTGTTCACTATGTAAGATTTAGTGAAGCAAATGTTGCAAAAGTAGCTAGTTCTTCCTAGAGCAATGAGAGGAAGAACAAGAATGTTGGAAAGTCCAAGTCTAAGAACAAGAAGAAGAAGTTCAAGAAAACTGACAAGGGGAAAAAGACCTACTCTGATACAAAGGCGCCGATGGAAAGTTTTTCCACTAGAATCAGCAAGGCCATTAAAAGTGAAATTATTAGAAATATCTTGAGGAGCTACGAAGGAAAAAAAATCAAGGTAAATATGATTTACTAATTTCAGAAGCATGTGTTGTAGAGAATGAGTTTTCAATCTAGCTTAAAAGATTAAGCTAGATAGTAACATATATCTAGGGCATCTTCAACTTAGACATATTAACCTAACCGGGATTGAGAGACCAGTAAAAGATGGTCCTTTAATAGAACTAAAAGTTAATGAGCTCTATGTTTATGACTCCTGTTCGAAAGGTAAAATGACCAAGAAATCTTACTCAACTAAAGGTGCAAGAGCCAAGAACCTTGATACGTACCAATGTATGTAAGGACTATTATAGATCCAAGCAAGAATTGGGCATTCTATAAACGATTATTTTAGATATGATTATGCTTACTTAATGTAAAGGAAATTATGAGACTTTTGGAAAGTTCAAAGAATTCTAAGAGGAAGCTGGGAAACAATTAGAAAAGAAAATAAAGATTCTTTAATTAGATCAAGGTGGTTAGTATCTAGACACAGATTTCACAAACCGTTTGATGGAAAGTGAAACACTTTCACAACTCACTGCACCAAGAACTCTGTAACAAAATGGTATTGTTGAAAGGAGAAACCAAACACCACTTGACATGATGAGATTAATATTGAGTTATTCTTCATTGTCTACATCCTTCTAGGGAGATGCATTAAGGACAAAAGTCTACATTTTGATGGTCCCATCTAAGCCTATGCCTAAGATTCCTCTAAAGTTGTAGAATAGCAGAAAACTTAGTTTAAGGCATATCCACGTATGTGTGTGTCCTACTCACATATTAAAGGCAAAGATTGGGAAGTTGGAACCTCGTAGTAAACTTTGCATCTTTGCAGGTTATCCTTAAGGTAGAAGAAGAGGATTATTCTATACTCCTAAAATAAGAAGGTGTTTGTATCAACAAATGCCACTTCTCTTAAGCATGACTATATGAAGGACTTTAAACGAAAGAGCAAAGTGGTTCTAAAAAAGTTACTTATCAATCAAATCAAACCACAACCAACAAGAGTTGTTAACCAATCGATAAGAGTTGTCGAAAGGCAAATTGAAAAGGCCACAACTTCTAGTCAAATGCCTTTGGTGCTTCATCATAATGGGACAGAAATATGATTACCTACACACTATCATGGAAAAGCATAGCTAGTTGGTATGAGTGAAATTGAAAAAGATCCATTGACTTACAAATCGACAATGGAAGATTTTGACAAAACAAAGAGGCTAAAAGCTATGAAACTCGAGAAGGAATCTATGTATTCTAAGTGTCTGCAAGCTTATTGATTCTCACAAAGGGGCGAAACCCATTAGGTGGATGAGAAAGTGGAGACTTTCAAGGCAAGGCTGGTAGCCAAGGGTTATGCCCAAAAGGAGGAAGTTGACTATTAAAAAATTTCTCCTTTATTGCTATGCTAAGTCTATTCAGATACTCTTGTCCATTGCTGCATATTTCAACTACAAAATTTGGTAGATGGATGTTAAGTCAGCTTTTTCAAAACGTTTATCATGAAGAAAGCATCTATATGATGCAACCATAGGGTTTCATAGCTGAAGGCTAAGAGCAAAAAGTCTGCAAGCTACAAAAAACCAGATATAGACTTAAGCAGGCTTCTAGATTATAGAACATCAAGTTTGATAAAGCAATTAAGTCTTGTGGTTTTGAACAAGACTAATATAAACCATACGTCTACAAGTACATAAGAGAAAATAAGGTGATTTTCTTAATACTTTCATTCATGACATCCTTCTCATTGGGAATGTTAAGGAGTCTATGTCATAAGTAAAAGAATGATTGCTAGCTAATTCTAAATGAAAGATTTAGAAAAAGCAACCTATGTTCTTAGGATCCAGCTTATACAAGGTTGCATGAAAAAGCTATCTCGGGCTATTTACCTAGAGAAGGTGCTTGTCAAGTATAAGATGCAAAACTCTAATAGAGGGAATTTTTTCTTAAGGCATGGTATTCATCTATATAAATAGCAGTGTCCAAAGACTCCACATGAGGAAAAGGACATGAGACATTTCCCATGTGCCTCAACAGTCGAAAACGTAATGTATATTATGTAGTGTACTAGGCTTGACATCTGTTATGCAGTTTTTATATTAAAAACATGCATATAGGCAACCTATATGCAGTAACAAAGCTAGGATTTTCAGTCAAGGGGCTTTTTTGTCTACATTATTCTAACATATATCAAGAGATGCATATGATAATCATGTCATTTTTTAGTTCTTTATTGTTTTTGAACTGTGGTTTATAAGTAGATTAGGGATGTTATATTATACAATAATAATAATAAAATAAAGAATGTAAGTATTTATATTAAAAACATGCTTTAAAATAATACATATAGAGTTTACAAACATGATATGGATATGTTTTGAGAGAACAAAATACTTTATATAATCAGCTATCCTAACCAGGTATGCTTGGAGATTGCGGAAAATCGATAAAAAAAAAAAAAGATCAAACCTTAAATAGGATGCATTTCGAGAGTATTTTTACTCCATAATATCAGCCACCTGGACACTAGAGTCAATGAATCTAAAGGTTTTAACAACAACATGTCACAAAAAAAAATACAAGATATAAAAGAGAGCGATTATTTAGGACACAAGAAATATAGACGAACATACTGTGGGTAAAGCCAACAGATTAAAGGTTAAGGTTCAAATCCAATGGTTGCTTCTAATCAAGCTTAGACGTTGCAGTGTCAGACTCCGAATGAATGATTTGTATTTTCTCAAGCAGGTCTTCAGCTGTTGAAGCAGTAAAAAATATTTATCTTCTCGACTCTACATTAAAGTTTTGTTCTATTGTGTAATCTAAAACTTTAAAAGACCACCATAAAAACCATTTATATTCAAAAGACCTACGGGTTTAGAATGAATGCCCAAAAGACTCCTACTAACAACTATGAATAACTATTCAAAGGTGCCTAAAACACTAGGTAATGCAATGAAAGCATCAGAGTTATAGATTATGTTTTTAAGACGCTTAAGGATATCCAAGACTCCCTCTTCCTTACCTATGAATTTCTCACAAAGGTTTTCCTCAACTAGGAGATAGGGATAACCCCTAGACATGGCTATCCCTAGAATGTGTTGTTGTTGCTACATTCCCCATTAACCTTAAGTTACCTCCCCAAATTTTCTTACGTACCAAGACTTGTCCTAAGTATTTTATGGCTTCTAAATAGACTCTATCTTTACTAGGACTAGAACCACAAAAGACACAAATGGTTTCGATTTTCCTAGATAAATGAGAGGAAGACCTGTTTGGTTTCTAAAATAGATTGACTCTTTTTTTCCTATTTGTTTTTTTTTGTTTTTGGGTTTTTGTCTTAAGTCCACTCTGCCAAAACTTTGAGTCCCGAATGAGGTCTTAAAGAAGATGGAAATGCAAAAGGACTAAGGACTTATGATAGGTAGGTGATGCACATGTTAGAAAAACTTGAACCAGATCAATTCAAATTTTGAAAAATAAACACACAATCAGGCTGACTTTTGATAAACGAGACTTTAACTGTATAATTTTTGACAATTTATAAACAAACAAACAAACAAAGCCCGACACATTTAACTGTACACTTTTTTGATAAAATAAATATGAATCTAGAAAAGTCAATAAAAGATATATGACATACGTAAACTTTTGATAAAAACAACACGAATCTAGAAAAATCATTTAGGATCTAAAAATTTCAAACTAATAACAAGAACAAACACATGATGCATCTAATAAAGTAACATTTTTTTAAATAAAACAAACACAAATATCTAACAATTATTGTAATGATAAAATAACAATAATTTATTCTTTAACACATACTGTGACAATCTAAAAACAAACAAAAACTCAAAACACAAAATACGTTTTTTGGTAAAAACACTTAAACGACCTCTATAGATTAAAAATTTACTCCCTGTCTAATTTTCTTAAAAACTGACAAACATGGTCTTTAAATACCAAATTCTTGAGATGTTGTCTTTGTGCATGTAATTCAGGCTAGATATTAGCAATTGTGCCTTGGACATATCCAATCAAATAGTTCTAAAGAGAAGCGTGAAAGTTATCCAAGTTCTCTTTAGAAAAGGAACTCTCTGTAGAAATGGACTTTGTCGTCCCTATTTGCTGACACAAATCTAGGCGAACTACACTTACTCTCATGAGTCTGTCACCCACATTTGATACATCTAGACTCGATGACATGAAATCTTTTTCTCATTACATTATGACTGGTACTGATACTTAAAAGGCCAGCCCTCTGATTGAAGACATTCGAACGAATTTTTCTTTTGATCAATGTCCTTACATCACCAGGGATTCTAAAACGCATGAGAATCCACAGTTAAGTTACTCTAGACTTGTATTCTTCCTAAGAACCTTCTGGGAAAGTGATGGGAAGTATTTTCTCAAGTGATAGTACTTTGGATCCACGAAAAACAAAGAAAAAGAACCAAGAAAGAAAGAAACAAAGAACAGAAGTGTATGATTTGAATCATTTGAGAGTGGTTTACTAAAATTTGAAGATGGTTGAGGGGTTGTGGATGAGATTCGAGTTTATGAAAAAAAATAGAGAAGATCTAGAAAATTAAGAACAAACTTCAAATTTTAGACAGAAGGAAAAATTAAAGGGAGAAGGAAGAATTTTAGAGAGAGAGAGAGAGAAAGGAGCTAAGCAAATTACGTTTTGATGCATAGTAATAAAATTTATAGACAATATAGGACATTGTACTGCGCACTATGCTAGACACTAAACTGAACACTAAACTAGGCTGAAATGGGCATACCCTTCTGTGTTTTTAATATAAATATTTGTGCTGTTATTCTATTATTATTATTATTATTAAAGAAAAAACTATATTAAAGAAAAAAATAAAAGGCTATATTAAGGAAAAAAAAGAATAAAAATCTGGGGGCCTCCCTCCGTCTCTGGCTATATGCTCGATCCTGTCTAGCTTAACTAGGTCCATAGTTATGTTCAATTTTTTTCCTTAAGTATTTCTTTATCTAAATGCATCGTGTGAATGAAAACTGATTTTATTTCTACATTAGCATAGACGATTCGAATTCAAACTAAGAAGATTAAAAAATTGAAAACTTAATTGATTAATTAATTAATTAAACTTCCAAAATCTCTGTGTGGAGATGAAGTCAAAGAAACGGAGGTGGCTTGCAACTCAAATATTTTTTGTTCCTCTATGTTATATTGTCATCCTCGTAGTTGTTATATTCTTTATAACTAAAACTCAAAAAAAAAAAAAACGCAATTGAAAATTTTAAGTTAGTATTTTTTTTTACCAAGCATTTGAAACAACAATTATCATCATTAAATTTTTTTATGAACAATTTACTTAAGTAGTTTCTACTATTTAATAGTTTTGATAATAAGAAAGTTTCATAAAGAAAAATAATTTCCACAGCCACGCAAAAACACAATATTGAAAAAAAAAATCACGATTATCATCTTTTACCATAATTTCTCAAACGAACTAGGAGGTAATTATATAAGTATACATTTACTTTCACAAAAAAAAAAAAAAAAATGTATACTTTTTAGTTTTACTTTTTTTTTCCTCAATTTATCTTTCTATTTCTTGAAACTAGAAGGGTAGTCATTACATTCGAGTATGTTGCAATTTCATTTCTTGCACATTTTTTTAGCAAACAAAAAAATTGATAAAAAAGACCCTGAAATAATTTATGAAACAAATAATCTAAACGTTTAAAGAATGTTAGTTCTCAAAAATTGAATGATATATGAAATAAAACATATTTATGTAATTAACCCGCCAATTAATAGACTATATTGCATTATTACATTTTAAGATATTCGTTTTTTTGTATAGTGCACCCCAAACTTTTAATATTGGTAAAATACACCCTAAACATATAAATAATTAGTAATTAAGGTCCATTAGCAACGTGCGTCAAAATGATGGACGGTTTGAGTCATGAGATTTGCACGTGAGTTTTTAAGGGCAAAGCATACAATTTTAAGGGAAAAAAATTGAAACTCAGGATGTGAAAAAATGTACTAAAATAGAAACTAAAAGTAGCTACTGGATCTCTATTGTTAATAATTTTTAAATTTACAGTGTATTTTGTCAAAACTAAAAATTTAAGGTACATTATGTAAAATATGAATAGTTGGTGACCTGTCAAATGCTTGCCATGCAACTTTTATCCCCATCAAAATCTATAATTTGAGATTTCTAAAAAAAGGAAAGGGAAAAAATAAAAAGGGAAAGAGAAATGTCATAAATCGTTATTAGTAGGAAGCATGTAACACCCCGAAGTTAATTAAATAGTATTAAGAGTGTTAAATAGTAAATTAGTGTGCCGTGATGAGTGTTTTAAACTTAATTTGATTATTTTGTGAAAATTAAGAAACTTTGTGTTAATTTACTCTTTTAGTGATTTTTAATTATTCTAAATTGTTTTTGATTGTTAATTTAAGTTTTTAATAAAACAATTTGATTTGAAAACAGAGTGTGGTTACACACAATTTTATGCAACTGCTTTTCTCTCTTTTCTTCTATTTATTTCACTTGTTCTCTCTCTCCCTTCATTTTTCTCCCGTGCACTCTCTCTCTCTCCTCTTTCTCTCGTCTCTCTCTGTTCACTCTCACTCTCTCTTTCAATCTCTCAAAATTTTTGAAAGCAAATTTCGTTTTCAAGCTTCGGGCTAGGAGATCGAAGGCTCGGGGACAAGATTCAACAACAAAAACAACGTTTTCAAGCTTTGATTCGAGGTTAGATTTTAAAATTCAAAGTTTTTCTATTTTTCAAGATTTTCTTGTATTTTGAAATTTTGGAGTTTTCAAGTCTAGAAAAGCTTCGATCTAAGTTAGATTGACTTAGATTAGCTAGAATGTAAACTTCATTTCATCAAAAACGGATTAGAATCAAGATTTTTCATTTTTCCTCTATTTTCTCTATTTTTGGATTTTCGAGAAAATGTTGTTTAAAACTTGTTTTAATTCATCCAAAAGTGTTCTATTATGATTTTCTATTGTTTATGATGATTATCCATGCCTGGGAATTGAGAAAACAGGTTAGATTTGAGAATTTGAATTCGGGACTGCCGAGACCCGTGCGTGGAAATTTCTGGAATTTCCCAGATCGGCAGGCCGAACTTCGTGTTCGGCAGGCCGGATTCATCCGACCGGCAGGCCGAACCTGGAGATGTTCGGCCGACCGAACCTGTTCCTCCGGCAGGCCGAACTGTGCAGTCCGGTAGGCCGAAGCAGGGGAACCGACAGGCCGACCGAGCCAAGGAAAATTTTGTGATTTTCACCCGTTTTAAACTGTTTTGAATCCTAATTTAAATTTCAACTTTGTACAATGATTTTATAAACCTAAATGGCACACTAGGACACCATGAGATGATTTAGTATCATAGGATACCTCGGGTTAGATGCTAATGAGCTAAGTTACTATGCATTTAGGATTTGTGCGTGGATCCGCGGAGCTAACGTATAGCGGACCGGGATTACGGTGTGAGG
>CAMOHE010035754.1:0-31636 GCA_946598075.1 Artocarpus hirsutus
TCTTTGGTGGCCCAATCAAATTCAATTGGGTGTCCACTTTGTTGGCCTAAAATTCACACAGTGTAATTTTTCATCACGTAGTATTTTTCTTATACTGTCGTGGTCAAATCAGTGTATTTTCTATCCTTAGACTGTATAAAAATGTTTAACTTACTTTTCGTTCAATTTTGGACGCCAATCATAACGTTTTTTGTATCTGCGTTTTCACTTAGCAGTATTCTTATACTGCTTTGGTCTCCTTCCTACCCCAGATTAGGGTTCGGACAACCTCTGTGTCCTAATTGCATTCTAGTCGTTCATTCGTTTATACCATAATGTCACAATTAATTGTGATATAAAATCCATTTTATGGATATTATTCACAGATTTCTAAGTAATTCAACTCATTAAATCTGTATTTTACCATATCCAACATTGCATCACATTTGCCATAAAATATGCAATCAATGCCGTTTATTCATACTTTATCGTAATTTTGTACAAAAATTACAACTTTTACAAAAATCACATTTTTAAAAGTTAATTCATTAATTAAACCCAATAAAATATTAGATTTTGTTAATGACATTTTCTCGGTCATTACACTCTTGTTGCCTCTATACCTAACAAACGCCTAAAGCATCTGATGAAGACGATGAGGATGAAGGCTCCCACATCATCGCCCCTGACAATTCCTGCTGTCCTCCTCCGCTTGTGGTGATCCCTACATTGGCCTTTGAAGAAGACGAAGAAATTATCAAATCAGTGGTGGACGGAACCCTGCCTTCGTACATGCTAGAATCGAGGCTGGGAGACTGCAAACGAGTGACGGTGATACTATATGAGGTGCTCCAAAGGATGACGGGGAGGTCGGTTAAAGGGATTGATGATTGAAGGATTTGATTTCAAGTCGATCTTAAGGCAGTGCTCCCAAATGCTAGTCAAATACGTGTAGATTCCGGTTGGGATTGTGGAGCTGCTACTACTTGACAGGTTCAAGTACTCGGTGTAGATTCAGGTTGGGATATGAGTAATTTTTTCTTTTTCTTTTTTGTTTTTTTTTTCTTCTTTAATATGTAACAGTAGAATTTTCTTTGAATTTTTTTTGTTTGTTTTGGATTTTGTTTCCGATAATAGATCTCTAGGTATCTATTGTGTTTCAACAGATCTATTTAGATTTAATGATTTTTTTGTGCATTTTTTTTTCTCCGTGTTGCAAACAGCTACGATGCCACCATTCTTAGCGGTTATCAATCTGTAACCACGCAGTATTTGTCGGCCAATAACCGTAGTGGTATCTCCAATAGATATCGCAAGTATCCATAGTAGTTGTAGGACAAAATCTGGTAGTTCCAACGTTTTTGTGGATAGAATTTGAAAGGTCTGACGAGTTCTAGGATGAAATCTAGCAGTTTCAGTGATTTTTTTGATATAATCTAGCAAGTTCTGTGTTGAAACCCAATGGATTTTAGGATAGAATTTGGCAAGTTTTAGAACGAAACCTAACGGGTTTCATTATGCTTCGGCACCCACGTCAGTGACCGAAAGCAGTTGATACTTTTTATTTTTTTAAAAAAGTTAGAATTTGGTAGGTTTCAAGTTGGAACCTAACAAATTACAACCCGTCACCCACGCCAGCAACCAAAAGCAGTTGGCACTTTTTTGTTTTAAGAAAATTATTGGAATCTGGTAGGTTTCAAGTTAAAACCTGGCAGGTTACAATATGACATCCCGCTCCGATGATCAAAGGTGGGTTTCTGCGAGTTCCACGACAAAACTTGATAGGTTCCAAGACAAAACCTGGCAGGTTTCATGACAGAACCTAGAGGGATCTAGTAGGTACCGAGACAGATCCCAACACTTTCCATTTTAGGGAGAAAGGGAAACACGATATTTTAATAAATCACCTTCTTTTATTAAAAGGGAAGGTTTGAAAAGAGCATTTTAAGAGAGCAATCTTGAAAAGGTGCTCCTTTAAGAAGTCATTCTTGTAAGTTGCTCTTTTCTTTTACAATATCTTTTTCTTTTTTTTCGAAAAGAAAAGGAAAGAAAGAAAGTAGCAGCATGTCACGTCCCAAAAGAGCTCTTGTTAAGACGTGGGTAGCCCAGGACTTAAGTACTGCTCTTCGGTCCTCTACCTAGCCGATGTGGGACTTTTTATACGTTACATTCTCCTCCACCCAATCGCGTGACGCCCCCGTCACGAATCGACTCCCCTGAGGGTCCCACTGGACCGTGAAGAGTCCACACACCAGGTAGTCAGTACCACGCTCTGATACCACTTGTTACGTCCCAAAAGAGCTCTTTTGGGACGTGACAAGCAACACCAGCTCAAGACGGGGCACTTGAGCCTTGTTTGGTAAGAGGAAAAAGTAAAAGAAAGGACACGATGGAAAGTTTAAGGCTTATGGTAATTTGGTAGGAGGGATCAGAGAAGGTTGAAAAAGGGATTCAAAATCATCTTTAAAGCCTAAGTTTGGTCCTCCGAAGTTGGGAGGAATAGAGAAGGAAACTCATGTCAAACAACAAAAATTTTCTTCCCTCTTTATTTTCCTCACCTAAATTATATAACCCTGTCCTTCCTATTATCTCCCTCGCCTAAAAATGCATCGCCTTAGAGATCGACCTTTTTTTTTAAAATAAATACAGACAATTAAACAAGACATGCTTCCTCGTTATATTTATTACATTATTTCTTGCCATCCACAAAAGGCTTATTAGTAGGTTAAAAAATATTCCAGAAAAAAATTATTTGTGGTTCAAAAGAATGTTCCAAGTACAAAGATTAACAGACGGAGAAGCGCGAAGAACACTGAAAATCAAGGCAAAAGAACAAAATGAAGGTTTAATTGGGGGACTTCACATTGTTCAGATTCAATATTCTCTCTGCAAGTAACAAATCATCCGGGGTTGTGACCTGCAAGACACTTCACCGCTTTAGTTTGTGATTCTTGCTTTTCATTTGATGTAGAACGAGTGTTGAGAAACTTGGGAGTTATACAATTATTCTTCATTTCCAAGATTAAAAAGATACAAGTTAGTAGAATTTCATTACCTTGATGTTGGTGTAAGCACCCTCGGTAATGTACACAGGATGTCCTAAGTGCTCCACAATAGACACATCATCAGTCACTTCCAAAGCTTCTCTGTAAGGAAGTATAAAAAGCTTAGAAAATTGGAAAGTGATATTTCATCATTGCTGGTGATAATCACCGCACTAATAGAATGTGGGTCTCACTTGTAGTAACACGAGTTTTGTGGAACTAGTAACGAACTTTCATGCATGCAATGATCAATCAGCATTGGTGATGAATAGCAATGCTCCTAAGAAGTTACATGCTACTAGGATTTGAAACAAAGTATACTTGAGCAAGACTAGCTCCCGGAAACATAGATACCCATCCACTGGGAATGTCGCAACAGAAATGGGAGAAGGGGAGAATTGGACTCTCTCCAATGACTTAATCTAAAACACTTCTCTCGTCTCGAAGAAAAAGACAACAGGATAACAACTCCTATTAAAGCCATAAATTTAAAATTGTTTCTCACTAGTCACTACAATGGTTGTTCTGTATATCAACAGACAAGAACGTCTTTGATCTGTGGAAATTTTTCCGCTAACTGAAAATAGTGGACATGTCCTAGTAGCATTTGTGTAGTGCTAATATAAATGGGACCTTGAAAACTTGGGTTAAGATTAAAGATTGAAACATATGATATGACGTAACATAAAGTAAGTAAATACTCACCTATTTACAAACTCAAAACCTTTTTTGAGCAAATCAGGTTTGATAACCTGTAAAGGAGAGGCGGGGGACATTTACGAAAACATGCCAAATAATTCTATCAGGAATGCTCTTCCAAACTATCAAAGGAGAGAGAGAGAGAGAGAATTGGTTTAAAAAAGAAAGACCTGCGGGGTCTGCATTTCCCATAGTGTTTTCCTGTCCAGAGTTCTAACTACAAAAGACTCGCTGTTTGCCTGAACAAAAAGTAGGAAACAATTTTTTCAAGTTTCAGCATTTTCAAAGTTAACACACTAACCGTCTGGGAGCATTTTTAGAATGGTTTTGCTTTGAGCATGGATATAAAATTGAGAATATTTTAGAATGGTGTTGCAGCTGTTTCTGAAACTGCGTTTGGTTTTCTTTTTAAAGAAATTTTTTTTAGTATACAGAAAAGGTGAAACTATCTTTGGTTATATTTTTGAAAATATATGTTGAGCACATATGTCCTCAAAAATGAAAACGGAAAAGGAAAAACAACTTTAGAGTGTTAACCCATTTCTCTAACAAAATATGAAAACATTTTTTTTCTGTGTTATTTTTGTTTCCAATGAAAAATAGAGCCAAACGTAATTTCAAACCATCTCCAATTGACACACCTTGGAAACGTGAGAAAAAAAATTCCCAAATGCTACCAAAAAGCAATCCACATTTAAAATGGTATCTTTCATTACTTTTCTATTATCAACAACTGCATCAGATAAGGCTTTGTGGATGCAAATCTATTTTTCTAATAAACTTCTCTTGCCAAATATAAATTCCATATCTATCTCCAAGTGCTCAATTGTGTCCATAATCAAGATAAATCAACAGAATAAAACCACTAATCATCTAGAGACAATAATCATGGCATTAACTAGATATGATAAAAAAAAACCTCTTTGATTGTAGCTTTGGCAGGAACACCCAGCACAGCTGCTCCATGCACCCAACCATCTTTAAGAACCTTCGAGCAAACAGGTAAATCTAATCAGCCTCTTACGGGAATGTCATAGATGGAATAAATTTCCAATGCTCACAAGTAATGCTTTGAGAAAATGAAAAGAGAGGTATGTGGGCCAAATTATGATATGATAAACTGTCGAATAACATTGGCGTAGTGTGCATTTGAAACCAAAAACTAAATAAATTTGTAAGAGTATAATGCCTGAAGTTGCATCCACTCATTAAATGAGCTAGATAAACTTTGCAAATGCCAACGTGCTTGGACATCCACAGATGGGAATCAAGCATTAGAACACCATTTAGGGAAAAGAAAAAAAAAAAAGGAAAAAAATGCCATTAAGCAAAATAAAGTCTGATTGAATCTTCCTTTTACATAAACAATTGACTTCACATTCTTTTTAATTATGCATTTATGACTTTAACTTCCTATGCATTCTTTAATTTCTTTTATCATATTTGATTCAGCCTTTACCAAAGCATAAGTGAAGTCTTGCTAGTTACCAAGAAAGTACACATTTTACAACCAATAGTCAAAACAAACTTCGTACAAGAATGTAAGACAAACTTTTATCAAAGCAAAAGAAGTGCAAAACAAACTTTTATCAAAAGAAAAGAAGCTTCGTACAAAGGTCACTGAATGTTCAGAGCTCAGCACACAATTACACATGGAAAGAATATATATACAAATATATATATATATATATATATTTATATAAGTGGTATTTCAGAAAATGATATTAAATGTACCTAATAATCTTGTATATCCAACGATGCAAGATAGTACAAGATGATACAATCTTGTGTTCGTGCATGATTCAATTTTTCATCTCATACCTTTCCAACTTCTCCTGGTGTTACGAGAGGCCTTGCAGAATCATGGATGCAAACAAGCTCAGAGCTTAAGTCAACTGCCTGTAAATAATGAGTGCATTGAACAATAAATGAATAAAAAAAACAAAGATCGGCAAAAAGCAAGGGATAATGCAACAATGCAATATTCATTTTTTTTTAAAACAAGAAACTTTATATTGATGGGAAGAATTATGGACAGAGCCAGGAGGAAGAGAATTTCTCAAGAAAAAAAATTCAAAAGTAGGCCCAAAAAAAAAAGGGTCCAACTCCTCACAAGATCAGAAAAAAGAACTTCACAAAATTTACTGTCTTAATGAATCCATAAAAGCTACGTAGAATCTGAACTTATCCCAAACTACATCACTAAACTCCTCACAATCATAAAAAATCCTTCGGTTTCATTCTAATCACACTCCCCAAAAAAACCCATAAGACCGCAGTCTTCTATGAAGTGTTAGCCTTGCTATTAAAGCCCAATGACGGAGTGTATTTGCATAATTCTTTGCATCCCAATAATGCAATATTCAATTACAGGCATAGTTCTACTTGGCACCACCACAAATTAAAAACTAGAGCAGCTAGCACCCATTTTTATGATACGATTGAGGAATACGTATTAAACCACTAAAGAGAATACCCCCTTAAAAAGGTTAAAAAAAAATCATTAACATCTAAAGTTGCTTCCTCATTTGCTTAAGGTATAAAAATAAATGGTAGAGAAGTCAAGCATGTAAGACTGCAGAGGCAAACAAGTTTAGATTCTGCTAGCTATCCTATAAGAAAATATATAGGGTCTTCAACTAAGAAAAATGCACTCCCCACAACAGAATAAGAAAGACAACTTAAAATGAAAAATACCAAGAAGTGTAATCCCGTTCCTCCTTTCTACCTTTCGCAAAAAAAGTAACTAATATAAGGTGGCAGGATGATTTTCATTTAGCAGATCATAATTGAAAACATTCTTTAGTAATTAGCGATCGAACAAGGCCACACACATTTGGACCATAATGATCATTGGTCTGATGTAATTTTTTTTTTTTACAAAAAAGAAAAATTAAAAGGAAACGGAAGGTCCCATGCAAAGTTGATAGTCAAATAGTTATCATTGTTATGAAAGGAGGACGAAGGGCTTGGAGAAAAATGAATCTCACCAATTGATTGCTACACATATTTCAAGATCAATGAAACTTAATAAAAATAGGTAATCATGAAGAAAAGAATTTCATGCACCTGAAGTCCACTGTAAACAGAATCTTGTCTTTCCTTCCCAGGCAATGCGAACTTAAGATCCACGTGGACATTCTCTTTGGTATCTGAGAATTACAAGCAGCAAACTAGTTTTAGTTTCTCCAATAGCATAGAAAAACATAAAAATCTCAAGCAGCAAACTAGTTTTAGGTTCTTCACTAGCACAGAATAACGTAAAAACAATAAATTAATCATGAGAATAAGGCATACCGTGAAAAGCAAGTCAATCATGTGCACACAAAGAAAGGGAAAAAGCAAGACAGAGGCAGTACCTTCAAAGATATCCTGGTAGGAGGGATCACAAACCACAACAATTTCCTTCACTTCAACCATTTCAGAGAAAGTGTAAAAGCTGAGAAAACTCAACACATAATTATCCCCAAAGCAGAAACACTGATATATAAATATATATATATATATGTATATAAACATAAAAGGTCTGCCTACATCTGCCTAATTGTCAAACTCGAAAAGTACAAGGTCGCTTATAATATATATATATATATATATATATATATATATATATATAAACCATGTCAAATTTTTGTTCGCTAAGCCATCAAGGCACATTATTTAGAGAAGGATAGCGTACTTATCCAAACTCAACTGGCAGCTATTACGTTTTTCATTTACGAGTGTTCCTGATGATTGCAACTCTTCTTTTTTATTTTTCATTCCTTTTGTTATTAAGAGTTGATATTGCAACTAGTTACAATGTGCAATTATCATCGGTGTGACCGAATTTTTATATTCAATAATTCAAAATGCACCTACCTTTGAACTCAACTACAGACATGAGACAGGTAATCCATCTTTAAATTACCACTGTACAGTGACTTTGTATCTACAAGTCTTGCTAGAAATCTGAAGTTCCACAATTATAATATTTCACGACTGTCAAATAATATTTCTCAACTGTTAATATTGGAATCGAGTTGTCGCATTTACCTGTATAATGCAATTGGTTGGCCTAAAAGCGGAAGATACTGCTTGGGCATGTTGATCTAGTTGCACAAACATAAGAAAACCATCATATGAAGGGTCAAAAAGATCAACAAACTTTTTGAAAACAACAAGTCAATTCAGTTCTTTAAACAGTGAATTTAACCACAAAACGAGCTATGACACCTAGCAAGTAAAAAATCTTTGTTGCCATAATGCAGAACACGACCAAGAGAGAAGCTAAGGACCTACAACCGAGCACAAAGTTTTCAGGAGCTTTAGAGACACTAATCAGTTGAGTTGAGCTAAACAAAGCATTAGTTCAAAGAATGAAATAAAATATTTTAGCTAATAGGAAAGAATGATGCTAGAAATCCGACTTTTATCACTACATTTTAATACTAACTAGTAGTCATTCTTTTATTGCTTAGTGTTTCAAAAGTTGCATCTACCAATACAACCGAGCTACCACGGGAGTTGCTATTAAAAGGTTGGTATAAAGCCGGGGTCCTTTAACACTACTCAATAAGAAACCCTTTTCCTTCAGCCACAAGAGCACCATTATCGCATTGTTCTACCCTTTTGATGCAATGAAATTTGACCTTTTCAGTACACACATTAACCCTCAATCCAAAGGGGTCATAGGCAATAAAACTTACACCCATCCGCTTTCCCTTCCCTCCAGCAAGAAGAATCACAGAAACGCTTTTCGTCTTCACAGCATTATCCTTCTGCATTTGTTACAAAGAAAGAATCATTAAAAAGGAAGATCAGAAATATGAAAGAGAGCCCAATTTTTGTTTTCTTTTAGGGTTGATAGCACTAATAGTCCCTAAATCATGAGCACTGTGTCACTTTGGTCCCTGATCTTTTAATTTTTGGTAAACTACTCCTTGAACTTTTTTTTTTTTTTTGATAATTTTAGTCTCTGATACGAAAGTCAGCTAATGACTTCTGAAATTTTTAAAAGATAATCATGTCCCAATAGCGTAGTAATTGAAATTTTAACAGAAATAGTTACCTTAAATGCAAAATATTCTACTTTTTAAAGGTTTTTAACAACATTAAATAGAATATATTGCATCTAATATAACTATTATTGCAAAAATCTTTCGCCATTTAGTGTAACGAACCAAAACCTGTCAAAAAATAAATAGAAGTTCAAGGAGTACTTTGTCGAAATTTAAAGCTCATAGTCCAAATTTGACTCGATGGCCATAATTCAAGGACTAACAATGCTAAATTTCCCAACAAGAGAATTCATGTATTTGAGTCTTACTTCTCCAACATTGGCAGAGCACAAAACGACCCTTGACTTGGCAAATCTTGTCCTAACCTTGTCTCTGAAACCCACGGCATTAACTAAATTGAAAACAAAAAGTACAGAAAGTAAGCAAAGAACTGAAGATAAACCCAGTTCATATTTTTTTAAAAATGATTCAAATTCAGTTTCTACTAAGAAAATGGAGTTAAAAAAAAGGGTAACCGAGAACAAGAAAGAAAATGGAGAAACATATGAGATATGACTTGCCTGGGAATCGGAGATTGAATCGTGGAAGTGGGTTAGTAGTAGCAGCAGCAGAAGAAGAAGAAGAATATAGCAAAGGAGATACATTGCAAGAATAAGAAGAAGAAGCTGTAAGATCAAGACCAAGGAGACCCATCTCTTTTGTCTGGCTATCGGACGCAGAGAGAGAGAGAGAGAGAGAGAGTTTTGAGAACTGAAAATGGAAAGAAGGCGACAAACAACGTTTGTAATACTAACAACAATCCTATTTTTTGTCGTTCTCTCTCTTATAAGAGTGTCTAAGCAAATCTGTGTAATGCCGTAGCTATTTGGGGGATCTTGACAAAATTTTGATAATTTGTAATGCAGCCATCAAAGTTGAAGGGTTTGACCGGTTGGTGCCTCCCGTGGCCGATCGCGAAAGAGTGTGGTTTGTTAGCGTTGATTACCAAAAGTTTAGTTGAAATGATTGCATTTTTAATATTTTTCTAGAATATAGTATTTCTCACGATTTAAAATTATACATTAAGATAAAACCAGACCCGATTTATTCAAAAAAAAAAAAAACACACCAAACTACGTCTTCACATCGTATGATAAGAGGATTTGAAAAGTATAGTTAAAACTCAAATTTTCAAGTTGAACACAGTAAAACTTTATATTGTAACTTTTTTTTTAATTATTGTAATATATAAAAGTTTTACATAATAGCAATTAAAATTTTAGTTAAAACTAATTTTGTTAAACATTTTAAAAGAGTTCAAATTCTCTCACTCTAAGTTCAAAAAATAAATTATATTAACATACAATAATTTGCCATGCTTTAAAATTACAAAAAAACCAGTAATTTATGAACATATGTACTCATTTCACTTAGCCTTTGTTTGGCAAAAACAGTGTCAATTATTTTTTATGGCTCTAACTATTTTTGTTATAATGTTCTCTCCTACAAAATTTGAACAAAAAAACGTCTCTAAATGCTCTCCCAAACAAACTTTTAAAACTTCTACTTGAGTTTATCATAGGAAACTCTAAGCATGTGGAAGCCCCATTGAAGCCCCATTGAGACGTTTAGCAACGCTCATTATCAAAACGTATGGTCTTTGTCCTCTCAGATACTAATGCAAGTATAAACACATATGTTTAAGTGTTGCAAATTTAAATATGAAATATAAGTGCTAGTAGGAATAAAAGTATTTTTTAAAAAGTAACACAACATATAACTTTCTCTTTCTCTTCAAAAAATTTTTATAAATGCTATCTTTTTAAACTTATTTATAAATTCCATGCATGTTTAAGTGTGACATAGCTTAAAATATTATGGTTTAATTTTTAAGTATGACACCAATAAATACGTTTTTTAAAAGCAAAATTATATTGGCACTTTAGTTTTTAATAAAGGCACCGCTACATTTAAATTATAATATTTTATTACAGATGTACCCTTACACCACTATGATTTTGTTTCACCACACATGCTCCAAGAATCAACAATTCAAGGATAAAGCTTGGTGCATCTCATATACATCAATGTTGTAATTTAAATTTTTTTTTTGTTTATTTAATGTATATAGACATCTGCTCAAGCAGATAAAAAATCTTCTCAAGAAAAAAGAAAAAAAAAGCAATGAACAAAATTTGAAATTAAAGAATGAACGCGTAAGATTTAATTTTCATTTTGTCTTGGATTTCTCTCTCATTCATTATATTTTTTCACTGGTTTTTTGCTAATAAATTCATATCAAGAAAAAAAAGGAAAAGAAAATTTATAGCAGTATGAAAGCTTCACAAAGAGTATCTAACAACCAAAACATTGGTAAAGGAAGAGAGTTTCCCTTTTAAAAAAATGTGGCTTGTTAAAAACTAGGATGTCAATACAATTCCCTTTTTTAAAAATGTGACACCCCACAACATGTAATTTTCTCTCCAGTTTGAGTGAGTTTTTTAAAAGCAATTTTTAGTTTTTTAAGTTTAGAAATCTTTTTTGAAAGTATTTGAATGAACTGTCAAAAGTGTTTTTGCTCTCCAAAAATACTTCCTGTCAAGACGACGATAGGCCTGTTTAGGAGGGTTTCCTAAGAGCTGCTTTTGCTTCCTGAGTTCAAAAGCTACTTCTGAAAGTGTTTGAATAAATTGTTAGAAGAGTGTTTGCTCTTCAAAAGTGTATTTTATCAAAGCCATAAAATGTAACTTCTTAAAAAAGCAAATAGACTTGAAACTTGTACTAGATTATTAATAATATATTATAAGTTTGAATATAATATTTTTGTAACTTAAAAAAAAAATTGAAACCATTTTTATGTATTAAAGCTCATTTAAAATATTGTTCTAAACACTTATTGAAAGCCTATAACTTTTGTTTCTCTTCTTCTACTGACTAAAAGCACAAACAGAAGCTGTGCCAAATGTGCCTAAAATATGGTTTCTTAGAAAAATACTTCTAAAATATACTTTAAAACTTGTACCATAATATTTTTTTGAATAGTGAACTAGAGTATTAGTAATACATTATAAGCCTAAATATAACATTTATGCAACTTTTAAAAAAAATTGAAACTATTTTGATATATTAAAACCTTTTTGAAATTGTAATTCCAATAGTAAAAAACTACAACTTTTGTTTATCTTTTTCTACTAATTAAAAGCATGTAAAAATTATATAATTTGTCTATTTTTTAAGGAGTGAATTAATATCTATTTTCGTTATGCAAATATCACTTATATGTCTCTTTTTAAAAATTTCGTATATTCAGAACCTTAAAATACCCTCTAATTAAATATTATCATGTACTTAAATTTTTATAACAAATTTTCTTATTTTTTGAATAGTTAAATTAGAGAAAAAATATACACATATATTTCTTATTTTAACATATTACATTGATGCATTATCATTATCACTTAAAGTCTTAAAAAAAATGAAATGAATGTCATTGAGTATTATTATCATTACGTATCATTAACTTAATGATATAACAATTATATAACCTATAAGATACAAAAAATACTTAATAAATACTATACCATTAATTTAATTATATATCATAAAAAAAGGAAATATTATTCACCTGAAGTCTTAAGAAATAAATGTCATTGGGTATTATTATTACTACGTATCATTAACTTAATGAGATATCAATTATATAAGCAGTAAGACATATAAAAATACTTAAAAATACTGTGTCATTAATTTATTTGTCAGTAAAACTATATCATTAATTTAATTACAACATCCTAATTCTAATTTGTCGATAAATCCAACTCGTCGATAAATTTTTTTTATCTTTTTAGAGAATTTTAAAAATTATTATTTTCAATACCAATTTAAATTTAAGCAACAAATACCTTAATTTTAGAGTTTTTTTTAAATATAATAATATCATAATCCGTTTGAAATCTTAAATACGTATGTTATAGTTATTCTAAAAAAATAAATTAAAACTAACAATATTATTATTATAGTCATTAATGTCTTATACATATACAAAAAGATATATAAAGAATATTTATGATCTGTAAATATATTTTAATTTTACAAATAAAAAAGACAGGTATATCTCACTACCCCTAAAAGCATAAGCAAAAGCAAGAGCCAAACGGGCCGTCTTTCCTCTCCTCGAGTAACATTCAGTTGGGCCAGCTCACAACCCAAAAAAGTCCAAAAGTGGGAAATCCATAAGCCCAATAATCTTTTGCCAAAAAACCTCTCTCCTCCCCTTTTGGTTTATCAACAAAGAAGATCGAACAACAATCCAAATAATCCCTGATCAAAGAAGAAGAGAGAGAAAGAAGAGTGAGGGAAATGGCGAAACACTTGGGGCCGACGGGAGAGTTCTTCAGGAGGAGGGACGAGTGGAGGAAGCACCCGATGCTTACGAACCAGCTCCGCCACGCCACTCCTGGCCTCGGCATCGCCCTCGTCGCCTTCGGAATCTACCTCGTCGGCGAGCAAGTCTACTACAAGCTCTATGCTCCTTCTTCCTCCGATTCCCATTCCCATTCTCACCATCATTCCGCTTCTTCTTCTCACTGATTCGCATAAGACCCAAGGTCATTTTCCTATCTTTTTCCATTTATCATGCAATTTAGGTTTTTTTTTTTCATGTTTCTGTTTTGATCTTGTTCTTTGTGCTGATTCAGTCTCTGAACCATTCTATTTGAATCAGGTTGCTGTTACTCTGTCCTCTTATTTAGATTTGTGGGAAATTAGGGTTATTTGCTTGCTTATTTTTGCATTGTGGCTTATGTTTTTATGTTTTGATCTTGTTTTCTTGTTGCTGATTTCTACATGGTTCTTTTTTGATCTTGTTTCTATGTAAGCTTTGTTTACTGTTGAATTTGGTCTCAAACTACCGATCCATTGAAATTCTTCTTAGTGGGAACTACATTTCTGTTTTACTTACATTGATCAATCTGAAATCTTCACTTGTCACACAATTTGGATATTCTTGTACGGGAAATTACTAGTGATTTTCAACGTGCTTGCTGGTATTTTATCTTCTTTTTTGGGTCTCCTGTTTGGGTTATTATCTTATTTCTAACTTTTGTGGAGTTGGGACTTAAAAAAAATGAGTGCTTTGATTTATTTCTTGCCATTGGAAAATTAGGGATCTTGCTGTTTGAATTGTTGTTTGAGATAGAGACCTAGACTTTATGATTTTGACTCCGCTTGACTGATTCATGTTCACCAACGTCCCTTGTGGTTATTGTATATGTTAGACACAGCTTAATATTTGTCTAGCAATTAGTGGTTGTGTCCTTTAAGGCTTGATTAAATATGTCTCTTTTTGATCTGGGTTTTTGGTGATCTAATTATGGTCTATTTTCTGATTGGAAATAAAAAGGCATATATTTGTTGGTATGATTTGCCCTGAACTTTTGAGGGCAAATTGTACCAACTACTTATGATTTGTTATCTCATGGCATCCCTTTCCAACAAATATTTGTTGGATATCAAAAGGAAATATTGTAGCCAAGTGGTTATTGAAATATTTGTTGGAAAGGCCTGTGTTGTTAAATCATAAAAAGTTGATACGATTTGCGCTCAAAAGTTCATGTCTTCTCTTGGCTTGTTGCTCTTTGGTAGATTGAAACCTGTGATGTTTGGTAAAAGAGAAAACCAGGTTCTTCTATTTCCCACTTGGACATGTGATGTTCAAACAAAAAGATTGCAAATTGTTCATTGTCTAGGGGCTCTATCAATAGTTGAAGTTATTGAAAAAGGCTAAATATATGGGTGGAAGGAAGCAACGGAGTGTTGTCTGGAATGTGCATTATATGTTTTTTCTTTCATTATGTGACTGCTTAACTGGAGATTAATTAGAGGTTTTTGACAAGGTTTCTTACTAGTTTTACTTTGTATGATAAAGTTAAACACTCGGTTTTGTGGGATGCTACCTCTGAGAGTTTGAAGGGTTTTCCATCTCTTACATACGTTTAACAAGATTGGTAGTTTGTAAGTGTCCCACTTGTAGATGTGTTCTTTTTTTTTCTTTGGGTTATTTTCTCTTTTCCTTGTCCTTTTGGAGATCTTTTGGGTTTTCAAGATTTTTTGTTCGATTCTTTTGTACTTTTTTTCCTTAAATTCTTCTTTGCTTCTTGTATTGGTTAGAATTATAAAAATTTGAGAAATTTGCAGTTTATGTTGTGCTCGGAATCATTCTTTGAAGAAATATGTATATATGTAAGTGTTGAATGATTTTAGATTGAATTTTCTGAGATATTAAGTATGCTAATAATTAATATAGCGATCTAGGAACCTAGGAAGTTAATGTCATTACAGTTACAATATTTGGACTCGAAATAGTCTTTTATACCTATTCTGAAAGGTGTTAAATTGTGCAATCAAATATTGAGGTTTTTCTTTTATGAGGCGTGTCGTAAGCCTCTGCGGTTTGAAGTGTAATATCATGTTTTGATCTCTCTCTCTATTTCTTTTTGGTTTTTTGTGGCGACTTTGTGACACTTAGCTGCTGAAGAACATAATAGAGAGCCTGGGTTGAATAAGAAGCTTTATTACATAAAAAGAAAATGAGTAAAGTGAGGAAGTACTCTTGGTTGGTTTTAAATTGGAACCAATCCTCTCATTTACAGGCTAAGGGCCTTTTAATGAATATTCTAGACTATTACAACTTACAAGCAGTGACAAGGCCATAAACTTCTAGGGACTATCTTAGATACGTACAAAGTATGGGAGGTCACTTCTTTCTAGAAGCTTCTACGACCCTCTTTTAGATTGTACGAGGCTCATGAAACTTATAGACAGTTTTAGAAGACACTCAAGACTTGTTCTAGAAGGATCCCGACTCTTCTAGGACATTCAAGACCAATAGAATCTTCTAGAGTCATTTGGAAAGTTCTTGCAGCTTTAAAGTGCCTTGGTTTCTCAATGATCTTCTAGAAATCATTAGATGGCAGCTTTAAGGAACACTTTGAAGAATCCTAGAGTCCGCTTGGTTCATAATTTTGAATAAAAAATTTGAATGAAGATTTAAATTTTTGTGAGAGAAAATACTGTAGCAAAATGATTCGAACCACGAACCAAACGCACTCATAGTGTCTTTTAACGGGCCTTCAATAGTAAAGATGGGACAAAAAGTGTGCAGCTTGTGACAGTAGTAAGCCTCAAAATAGAACCATAAATAATTTTATTTTCTTTTTTTTTTCAAAAAGTCAAGTTTAGGGTTTTTTGTTTGCATTCCACAGCAATTGCCTCTTTGATTTTCAGCAGCTACATTATAATCCTCTACTTCTTTAGGGTTGTTTTTTTAATACCGTGATGACTCACATGAAAATATAAGAAAGTTGAGCCTGCTATCATGACTCAAAAGTTGCACTCATTTCCGCCATTGTCTCATAGGATGTTTAATTGAAGGCTCTAAGATTATCTAGAGTGTTCCTAAAGTTGTCATTTAATGGAACACTTTGGAAGGTCTTGGAGAGATGAAGATATTTTGAGTAAAGCTTGGACTTTTCGTGATATTTTCGAATGATCTAAGATCTTGCTCTCTATAATGTTGTAGATGATCATAGAAAAGTTGATAACTTCCTAAAAGATTGTGAATGTCTTGAGGTTCTTCTAGAACTCTCTAGAAGGTATGTGATTAGAAGCTACGTCATAGAAGCTTCTAGAAAGGATTAGAGTTTGAGTCCGGGTCTATTGTCTCTATTTGACTGTTCCTTTAGCTGTCCCTCCATTTAAATCTTGACACCACTACAAGTTTACACATAAGCTATTTCTTAAGGATTGTGAGTTTATGTCGAATGGACTTTGCAAACGGACGTCACGCGTTTAAATCCAAAAAAAAAAAAAAAAAACAAAGAATGCTTTCTAACTTTTTGCTTTGTGTTATGCTAAAACAAATGGGTCTTCTTTTTTGTTGGAAAACGATGTCATCTCGGTTAATTTTTTTTTTCACCTTTTCAACTAGTTCTCATCTACTTAACTGAAGATTTGAAGAGGAAAAAAAAAACAGGAAGAAGGAAGATTAATTAAAACAAATTCAAGCCTCTTTTTTCTTCCCTTGTTTTTGTCCAAGATTTAATATGGTGTTGTCAACTTGTTGATGTCGGAGAAGGTAGTTGTTACCGCGATCCATGGTTGGAAGAGAGATGACGAGTGAACAATTTGGGTTTGTTTCCATTATTCTCTTCCATCCACGGCTTTCCTTAGTGGCATCACATGCAGCTTCAATGTTGATGTTCGAGCCATTCTTGATATCGGAGTCATAGCGTCGCCTGCCTCTTATTTCATCCACATGAAAAAGGTCATTCTTTCTAATCTAATTTTGTCCGCTTCTAATGGTTTGATGAAATATGTAAAGAAATGCAATTGTTTATTTGAAATAACTTGCTTGGATGTAAAAATAAACGAGATACGCTAGGTAAAATTAAAGGAGGTTGAATGGGATTTTTTTTTTTTTTTTTTTTTTTTGAAAAAAAAGAGTTAAAAAACACAATAGTTGTCAACATATCTCTTCAGAGTAAAAATAAAAAAAAAGAAAAATTGGTTGTCAAATAAGTGAGATTGACGTTGTGTGTGGAAGTGGTGGGAGGAGCTGATGTGTAAATTTATGGTGAGGTATCAAAATTTTAGTGGAGGGACAGCTAAGGAACAACTAAATGGGGATAGCAGATCTGGACTCAGAGTTTGTTGTCTGCTATACTAATAGTTTCCTGGAAGTTTCTTAAGTTGTTGTCACTTGCAAAGGTCTAGGCGATTCCTTTGTACTTGGTGTGTCCTCGTTCAGTGCTAACCCCATGGAGCCTACTAGACTTTCTTACTCGTACTTTTTGCGTAATAAAGGTCATTTTTTTTTTTAATTTTTGAGGATACATTGTCCTTTTTTTTTTGGGACCTTGATTTTTCATCAGTGAGAAGAGGTTTTTCTTCTTAAAAAAACATAGAAATAATATGTTTTTCTTTTACCCAGACCCCCCTGCTATGTTTTGTACTTTCTGTTGCTCATTTGCCCATATGTTTTGGTGAAGTTAGCCTATGGACGATCGTTAAAAAGATTGGGCCACGATGTTAGAAAAAGGCCTTGCCTCAAAGCCTGTGAGTATGTGAGGCATACACCTTTCCCGCAACCCGAACTTCGACCTTTTTTGAGTGAGCGCCTCATGGTGAGGCGTGCTACTCATCTAGTGCAATCTGAACCATGAGTTTCTGTGGTTTTCATTTCTGATCTGCATTTTCTTGTGGTTGGAGTTTGTTTTCCTGTGGAAAATGATTAGCTTGTTTTTGCCTGTGGAAATTAAATTGACACTGTGAATGGTTTAACCGATTCTAATTCTCACATAAACCACCCATTACGTTGTGGTTTATGTGTGAAGTGCTTTTTGACCTATTGTTTTCCATGATAAAGGGACTATTGCATATGAAGTTTGCTTTGGATGATGTGTGATGTCACCGGCTTACCGACTTATGTTGCATTAGTTATCTTCATGATTTTTTAATTTCATTTTGTTATTATTATTTTCTTAAATAAAAGGCCAGGCCTATCACAGTGAACATGGACAACTAATCTTTTACACGCGGAAGTTTCTCTAGTTTTCCTGCTGACTTGTGTTTACATGTTGATATTTTTGAGATTGAAACCGGACAGCCTTTTACTGTGTGTGCGTGTGTCTTTGCAGTCCTTGTGCAAAATGTATGTTAACAAATTAGCTGATGTTGCAGCTGGATGCTTGACAGAAGGAATGAGGCTTGAAGTTTTCAGTTTCAGTGCCCTTCTTCTGGTTTGTTCTTTTAGTAATAAGCTTCTTATTCACAAAATACTCGGAAGAGCTGGAGCTTGTGAATTTTCTGACCAAGAGATTTGATATGTTGATGCTATTCATACTATATTTCCATTCCTGTGTTTGCATTTGGTGGTTCAGCTTATCACATCTGTGAAGGACCAAAAGGAGTTAATTTAGTTGTTTCACCTCTGTCCATCTTTGCTGTTCCTATGTTTTTATAGATTGTGTTATTTGGTCGAAACTTCTGATGCTATCTAAAGCTTTTAGGGTGTTTGGAGCCATGGTTCAAACCGTATTTTGCAGTTCAAACCAATTTTATTAGTGTTTTTTCTCACAAAATTTTAGTTGTCATAGTATTTTCAATTTGAACCAATTATCTCACTGTTTTTTGCTGGTTCAAATATCTTTATGGTTATGGTGGTGGTGGTTGGGCGGTTGCTATTTTCCCTCTTTTTGGGAACCATAAATGTGGTATAGGATTTTTTGAACGTTGTGATTATTGTAGGGACAACATGTGAAAACTGAATTACGAAGCAGAGATCTGTTTTGTCTGCTCCCTGAAGGCAGAAACCGAAGTTGTGCCCATCATTTCCGTATTATTTCAACATTCTCTATCCAGTGTCCACCTAAGAAACTCACAACCAGGTTCTAATTTCTTTGGCAGTCAAGTAACTTCTCACCAACCGGTTAAACCCAGACTTGAGAGAAGGGAAAAAAAACATCTAGACTGCATTGGGGGAACTCTTCAATGAGAGCTTTATTGGTATATGTGTCATATCCTACCGTAGAATTTTCGCATAAATACTGTAACAACCTTTTGAAAACAGTTTAAAATTTTAGGAAAAAATTCTACAATAAGAGCACCCTGATGTAGAGTTTAAGGCCATTGACTGTGACTGTTGGAATTATATTTGAAGCGCTTATTATATGAGGCAAATAGTTTGTTTGGCATTGTTAAGGTTGAGTTCGGCGTCGTCACTGAGGAGCCAAACTTCAGGTGGTCGGCACTCTAGCTCGGCAAACTATACGTGGAGCTCATAATTGTCTGATTACGTTGGATGTTTTGTTCGAGGTGCTTTTCAGGGCTCTTCTGGGCCGCACTTTCTCAAGCTGCTTTCTCGGACTCAGTGTCAGTTTGGGTTGGACTATCTTCACTCTAAAAGTAGACTGTTGCTTGCCATCATTGGCTAACAGATGGTAAATAACTCACCATCGATGGGAGTTCATCCATCAGCGAAAGGATATGACACTTGTCACTTGCCACCTAACATGTCATGATGTGACATTCGGGTTGTGGGCAAAACCTACCTAACACCCGATCTAAGTAGTAACTTATAAATAAGATGCATTTATTGCATTCTGGCAAGTAAGCTCCTTTCCACCTAACTGGTTCCTTACCTTTGCCGAGCATCTTCTGTCTTGAGCATCGGAGAGCCATTGTCTTGTTTACTGATCATTTTTTGCCTCCGAGGCGTCCCTCTTCCTGTCGTAGGCCGACCAGACTAGACAGAGGCGAACAGGGAAGAGCTGAGCACCGTGTGCCGTCGCACGTGGTGTTGATCCGACACCAGAACTCAGTAAGCATCAACCGGCCTACGACCAGACTAGGCAGAGGCGAACATGGAAGAGCTGAGCACCGTGTGCCGTCGCACGTGGTGTTGATCCGACACCAGAACTCAGTAAGCATCAACAGGCATGGTGGTTAGAATTATTGGTTAGAATTATAAACACGATAGCATATGAGAGTTTTATACTGTAGCAATCTTTTTTTTTTTTAATACTGTAGCATGTGAGAGCTTTGTTAAGTTCTTAACTAAAAAGTTAGTTAGAATCAATTTTGCCAAATAGGTTGTAAATGTCATGAGAGGATTTTTTGGACGGTGCTGTTACGCCAATTTACAGTCACCATCTGATTTAAATTGAGCGGTCGAGTTTAATCTCCCTATGGGAAATTTATAGGAGGCATTTGGCGAGTAAATTGTTACTACAAGTATTACATTAATGTGTTGTTTGGCAACAGTGATTTTAACCATTATCACAATTATGAACAGTGTAAAGTTTTTACATGCTACAGTGAAAAAAAATACAGTGTAAAGCTCTCACATGCTACAGTAAAAAGCTTTAATCAATAGTTTCTACTACCATGTCAAAAATGTCCATTTCTTTGAACCAATCTTTCCCATAGCTCTCGTATTGCAAGGTGAACTCAACAGCACCAATAAGATATTGATTCTAGGTACTGGACTACTAGTTGCATGTTTATGAGAAATTTAGCTTTAGATATTGTGTGCATTTTCTTTTTCCTTTGAATCTTGCATCTGGGAATGCCTCGAAAGTTTATCGATGAAAGAAAGCTAAATTGGCGATCACATTCTCCCTGATAGGTAAGATACCCCCCATCCAGCTTGAAACTGAAAGCGCTTACTTATGCAAAGCATTTGCTACCAAGTTATTAGTTGTATGAACCCTCAACGAGAAAGACCTAAACCACGGTTTAAAATCGTGCCATAAGAGGTGCTAAAAAAAGCCTCAAAGCTCAAGCCTCGGGCTGTTGCAAAGAGGCGTTTGCCTTACATTCATGAGGCGGGTGGCCTTGATGCTAAATCCTAAGTTTGAGTTGTTGAAAATTAATGGAAAAATATTATTTATAGAATTTTATTCTGAGACAAAGGCGCAACACCTCAGTATACGATTGTGCAATTTAAAATCTTGACCTTGGTTTAGACAACATAGGGGTCAAGGACCACTTGTTTGAAGGACTAAAAACCACTTCTTGGTAGGTCACTTTCCACAGTCCAATTGAGATAACTCCATTGCTAACTTGGCTTCGAGAGGGTTATTTTCATTCACTCTATAACAAAGATTCTTTTGAGTTTTGACGCAACCATTTGGTGGTTTTGAAGGCAATTTTTTCCTTAAATTTCTCCTTATTCCTTTAAATACAAATCTTTCTCCAAAGTGTTTCTTTATTTATTTTTTTTAAAAGGTCAAGTAAATAAGGTTGCAATTTGTAATGCTCTCTTTTGTCAAAAAAAAAAAAAAAAAAAAAAAAAAAAAAAAAAAAAAAAACAAAAAACAAAAAACAAAAAAGAAAAGAAAAAGGAGAAGAAGTCTCTACCCTACAGCATCTTTTAGGAACATTCAGCTGTTTTCACAAACTTTCTTGTTAGGTTTTGCTTGTATAACCTTGCAAGAAGATGTAGAAGAACAAGAAAGAGATGTAAAGGACATTTGGAAACACCGGTATTTAGTTCAGTTTAAATCTGTAATATTATTTTCTCTCAAAAGTTAAATTAATACAAAATTCGAACTGAATTCTATATAAGTAGTGGTTGTCCGAATCTTCATGGCGAGTGAGAAAGGGTTATGTTTATTAGATTAGATTATTATTTTATAGTACCAAATTATAGTATTTTTCTTCACATGGATTGGTACCGCAATCAATGATATGTGGTCACGGTGATTTGGAGGGTTGGATCATGAAAGAAGTTTATTCCTTTGCTTTGGAATTGTGGAAAACCACGTTTTACTTGTTAATTTTTTCATAATCAAACCAATTTTTTTGTTTAATCAAATATATAAAAACATATTTATTTGTCACAATAATAAAATAAAAAATGCAAGTAATTCGTCACTATAAGGTCAATCATATCTTTGTATTCGTCGCTATAATGATGTGAATGATTAATACTAAATTATTTATATGTATTATTTCAAAAAAAAAAAAAAAAAAATCTTTGATATGTCACATGTACTATAGATATTGCCAAAAAAATGTGATGTGTATATAATATTCTTTGAGTTTTGGAGTAGGTAAGGTTTTTTTGTTTTCGAAGTAAAAATGTACAAAAATATTTGCAGAGAAAAGGTCCACGTTTAATTAAAATGAATAATTATCATGTGAACTTATGCTCACCATTTCACTATCAAAATGTGTTAGACTTAAATAATTAATTTCCTTCTACGTCTACACAATGATCGGCCCCTCAGGCATGATTTATATTTAAGCAAAAATACGATTATAGTGCGAGTAAGGTAATTCTAACAATAATTCCAAAAAAGAAAAAGATTTACCTTTTCCATCCAACTGTGGTGCAAAAATTGATTTTGATTTTCCATCCAACGATATATATTTGCAAAAATTTATTTTGTATTAGATCCTACAATGATTTAAGGAACCACACCATTTTTGCCGACTGTCAACTTTTATCTCTATGTTGAACTTGGCTAGGGGACTGTTTTGTGTAATTTTTGTTTTGTATATTTCTAAATTAGAAAAAATAATAATCTCTTGTTTTCATTTTTTTCTTTTTTTAAACAAAAAAACATGTTTAGTAATTCTTATTTGTACTTTGTTTTTAAAAATAAAAAACAAAAATACGTTTAATAACAATTATTTTATTACATATTTTTTTCAAACACAAACAAAAATATTAGACACTTAGGTCAAGGAGTTAGGGTCGGGGCTAAGATCGGATTAGATCGATGAGGTGGGATCAAACAAAGTAGCTAAGGTCAGATCCCAGGTCCAAGATGTGTTTGAACGGAAGGGTTGTGGTTGAGACTGGGATCGAACCAAATAGTAAGGGTCGGGATTGTGATCATACTGTCGAGTTCTAGATTCGCATTAATATTGGACCCAAGGTTGGGGTTAGGGTCGAGATTTGTCTAACAGAGCAGCACTAGGGCCACACTGCTAGGTCGAGTTTGGGATTGGACTGACAAGTTGGGGTCGCAGTTGGGATTGGACTGATAGGTTGTGATCGGTGTTAGGATTAAACAAATTGGTCCAGACCATAGTCAAACTGAAGAACTAGGGTGGGGATCGAACTGACAAGCTAAGGTTGGGGCTGGGATTGGACTGACAAGCTAAGGTTGGGGCCGAGATCAGACTAAGGGGCCATGGCCAAGGCTAACATCAATCCAACAAGCTATAACCAAGGTCAAACTGATGAACCAAGGCCAAGAATGGGCTGATAGGCCAAGATTAAAGCAGGATAAAACGACAAGCTGACGTCTAAATTGGGGCCATTAGACAAACCACATGAAGTCAGGACCGAGATCGAATAGATGGGTTGGGACTGGGGTGAAACCAACAAACCAAGGGTAGGATTGGATCAACAGGGCTAAGGCTAGGGCTGAGATTGGATCGACAGGCTAGGGTCATGTTTGAGATCATATTGATGGGTTGAGATCAGAATCGGGCCGATGGGTCAGGGTTGGAATTAGACTGACAAGCCATGGTCAAAGTCGAGATTAGATTGATAATGAGTCTGGCTCTCTAGGTTGACCCCATTGACGAATTTGGTATATTGGCCCTACCTTAATAATTAGTCTTTCCCACCGACCCAACCAGATAGTGAGTTCAACTTAATCTTGACCACTAGTCTAACATGCCACCTAGATCTCAAGGGTGAGTTCGCCCTGCTAGCTTGAACCCAACAACAAGTCTAGTCTTCCTGCTCGATCCCAACAATGAGTCTAGCATGACCCCGAGCCCGACTGAAAGTCTGATCAAGCCAAGGGGTCTACCCTGCAAGCCCAAAACTGATGATGAGTTTTGTCCGATCCCCACTGTAACACCCGCCAATTTCATGTAACAGATTATGTCAAATAAGTAACGATGTTAAGTAATTTTCTTATTGATTTATGATGCTATGTCACTAACTATTTTATCTTAAGTGTTATGACAGATGATGGTCACGTGGAATTGATATGCTCAAAGTGTTCATGTCATTTACGTTGTATGTTTAATATTAATTTTTGTAATAAATTAATTTTTTGATTTTTGACAGTTCAGCAGGCCGACCTTCCAGGTTCGGTAGGCCGAATTATCTCTCAAGGAACGGCAGGCCGATGAATATAATCGGCAGGTCGGACCTCACGGCTTCAACAGGCCAAAGTGAGCAATCAACATGCCGAAGACAACTGACGAGCAATCAGCAGAAATCATCCAAAATTTGTTACAATGATGATTATGTGATTGGATGATAATTATGTGATTGATTGGCATATTTTTCGATTAATTCTTCATTTTAAGAAATAAAATGTTTGACTTTTAGTTGATTGGATTATTTGATTATAGTTTCCTCTTTAAAATTTCGATATATAGTAAGAATATCAAATCAATTTGACTTTCACTATTTCTCTCCTTTCCCCACACGAATTTTACCTTGAATTTAGTTAGAAATTTCTAATAATATTAGGGAAGATTAATTTATTTTATAAATTCCCATTAAGTTTCATGTATATTTTTCCTTCTTTTTTTTAAAAAAAGGGGGTTTTCTCTCAGACATTTTTTCTCTGTCTTCTTCACGTTTTTCTCCACCCTTTCTTTCCCTCAATTCTTTTGCAAATATTAGAAAGAAATTTGAGTTTTATCTTGGGTGAATTCGAAGGAAGCTTGAGAAGAAATTTTTGAGGTAAGAGTCTCGCTCTCGGTATTTTTGAAATTTTAGTCTACCTGTAATCCGACCCCCATATCTTTGTCTACAAATTTTTGTTTGTTCTGAAATTTTAATACAATGTTTATATATGTGTTAGGTGATGTTCCTCCAAGTTTCACGTTATTTTGATTTTTCTACTTTAAGTTATGAATTTTTTTCTCTCTATCACTAAGAAAAAATTTGTTGCTGATTAGATGTGTTGTACAAAATATAGGTTTTGTTCATGATGCAAATGAAGGTTATTTCCCATGAAATTTTACTAATATGTTCATGTATATGTTAAGTTATGGACTGGAAATTTTGGTGATGATTTGATGAATATTTCATATGTTATGGAATTTTTATTGAAACTAGGTTTTTAGACTGTTTTATCGATGAATTGTTGAACTATTATTGGGTGAAGTTTTTGCATGACTTAATGAATTTACTTGATAATGAAACTTTTTGTGCTACTGTAAATATATGTTAATATGTTGTCATATGAATTTTGAGGTCTAAATAAATTTATTTTAATTGTTTGAGAAAAATGATCGCATGTAATTCACTACCTATATTGTTTATAGTTGTTTTTGTCTCTGAATTCAAACACACGTTTTAGATTGTATGGAATTTATTTAAACATGATTTTATGATATGTTGAAGTTCTAAGTGTCTATTGCATGCAGGATTTTTATGGAATTATTTTGGGATGTAAATAATTTATTTTATGAATGTAAGTATGGATTGCTCACTGTGTTATTATCGCTAGCAGATTTTGTGATGTATGTTGTATGACTTGTTTTGGATATCAAATGGAATTTTTATGACCAATGAAAAAAAATCATGGTAATATTTTATGTATTAACTTTGTTTCTGCCAAGTGTGTTGCCCAAATTGTGTGTGAATGTTGAGTTATTGAGTTTTGAATTCATGGAGGTCGGGAAATATATGTGTTGATAATTGTGTTCTAATGTTTTAAGGTTATTGAAACATGTTATGAATTAATGTTCTCAAGAGATGAATATGATGCAAGACTTGGGCCCTTAAGATAAAATGAACAAAGTTTTAATATGGATAATATAATAAAAGATATGTTCTTTATGAAATTGTGCTTAGTGCACTACTATGATGATGCATATGATGATGATGTTCATAAAGTGTTTTTAAATTGTGACATATGAAATGTACTTACTAAGCTTTAGCTTATTTAGTTTTACATCATGTTGCAGATAAAGGTAAGAGAGCTATAGAATAGGTGAAGGATGAAATGGGCGTGTGAACCAAGAACGGTGAATTGCAAATGGAAGAATGCCAAAAAGGAAATTCAAAGATATGAACTATATTTTATAATTTTGAGTGTGTTTAATTGTTAAATTTTAAAGATTTGAACTAAGACTTTTTAACTTTATAGTTTTACTATATGTCTTTCGCTTTTAAATTATCGAGAAATTGATTTTTAACAGTCGGTCAGCCTGCCAACCATTATTGGTCGGACTGTCGATGTATGGACCAGCCTGTCGATTACCTTGTACCGGCCTGCCGACCTTATCGATTTTAAAACCCCATTTTGCAGAGTCTCAGGCAGCTTGCCAGTGGTTGATGTTCGGACTGCCGAACAAGTTCGGCCTACCGAAGTGTGAAGTTCGGCTTGCCGAATTATGTAAGCAGATTTTAAATGTTATGTTGTATTCTTTTTATGGATTTAATGTTTGGTGGAATAAACTATTTAAAGAATGTTTATAATGGAGCAATTTATTAAATATTGATGTATATAAATATTTTATTATAAAAAAAATATAATCATGGATCCTAGGTTATGTTTTCTTCAATTAGATTATCTTAAAATAAAAGTATTAAGGAATGAATATAACGAAATCTGTGATGTCTTTAAGTGGGCATTGCACCGACAGTGAGTCCAACCCATTAGAAAGACCTTAACGATGAGCCCAACTCGCCGACCTAACCACAAAGATAAGTTTGGCTTGTTGGCATGATCACAACGACAAGTTCGGTCAGTTCGCTTGACCATGGTAGCGAGTCCTACACTGGGGCCTAACCCGTACGATAAGTTTGTTCCATCGGCTTGACATTGATAGCAAGTTCGACACTTGAGTCTAGCCGTCTAGCCTCATCTTGACGATTATCTCGACATGTCAAATAAAAAAATATATAAAAAATTGCTTCTTTTAAAAACATATGATAACAATTTAAAAAGCAAATACAAGTCAACAAACGTGTTTAAAAAAAACACTTTTTGTTTGAAAGAGCAATAAACTACTTAAATATGCTATACCAAACAGGCCTAAATAATGAGTAAATTTAATTTATTTACTAAATGACAAGTGGGTTTAATATATCATCACTTTCCTACAAATAAATAAAAATAAATAAGTAAACTAAGAAGCAAGAAAGAAGTAAATAGTGGGAGACAAATAAAAGTCTTTCTTTTTATTTCGTTGGACGACAAGAATATTGCTTTGAAATGATGGTGCCAACACTCTTCGAAAATGCATGGCCAAACTTTTTCATGAAAAGGCAAAGATCGATATCACATGTGTCACCACTCGTAGTCATATATTGTAACTAGAACAAATATATATATATATATATATATATGCGCAAGATAATACATAAGCACTTGTATTCAATGCCATGATATTAAAATCCATTAAGTATACTATAGATTAGATTAGAATACATCATTTTATGAATGGCAGTGTTTTAATATTATACGAATGAAAGTGGTTATTTATAAAGTGCTTAGAAATTAGGAGGAATCAATAGTTTGGATTCAAAACATTGTAGCCATTCAAATTTTTTAAGAGAAAATATTGTAAAAACCTTAGTTCGAACGAAAAGTAACCTAAAGGTTTTATCTGAATCAAGGCTCCAAACAAAAACTACTTTTAAAATTAGTTATTTATATGTATCATTTGATTTGGATTGGCATCAAGTGGATGTGAAAATGGCCGTCCTTAACGGTGATCTATAGGAAGAGGTTTATATGAAACAATCAGAAGGATTTTCCTTTAGTGATGATGAGCACTTAGTCTACAAGCTTAAGAAATCCATATATGGATTGAAATAAGCCTCTTGTCAGTGGTGTTTGAAGTTCCATGACGTTATCTCTTTTTTTAGTTTTGAAGAAAATATCATGGATCAATATATATACAGAAGGTCAATGGGAGTAGGATTTGTTTCCTCGTGCTATATATGAATGACATATTACTTGCAGCTAATGATAAGGGTTTGCTACATGAGGTGAAGCAATTTCTTTTAAAGAACTTTGATATGAAGGATATGGAAGAGGTATCTTATGTCATTGGCGTTAAGATCCATAGGGACAGATCTCGAGGCATTTTGGGTTTGTCTCAAAAGACCTATATCAACAAGGTTCTAAAGAGGTTTCGAATGAAAGATTGTTCACCAAGTGTAGCACCCATTGTAAAGGATGACAAGTTCAATTTGAACCAGTGTCTAAAAAATGAGCTCGAACGGGAACAACAAAAAAAACATTTCATATGCTTCAGCCGTTAGAAGCCTAATGTATGCTCAGGTCTGCATAAGCCTTGACATTGCATTTGCTGTTAGAATATTGGACAGATATCAAAATAACCTAGGTGTTGACCATTGAAGAGCTGCAAAGAAGGTATGAGATACCTTCAAGGAACTAAGGATTACATGCTCATGTATAGATGGACTGATAATCTAGAGGTAATTAAATACTTCGACGCAGACTTCGCTGGCTATGTTGATTCGTGAAAATCAACAGTTGGTTATATTTTCATATTTGCTAGTGGAGCTGTATCTTGGAGGAGTGCGAAGTAGACTTTGACTGTTACCTCTACTACGAGGCCGAGTTCATTTCTTGTTTTAAAGCTACTTCGCATGGTGTATCATTAAAGAATTTCATATCTAGGCTTAGAATTATGGATTCTATTTCTAAGCCATTGAGATTGTATTGTGACAATTCAGTTGCGGTATTTATGGCTAAGAATAACAAGAGTGGTAGTTGAAGTAAACACATCGACATTAGGTACTTAGCTATAAGAGAACATGTTAAAGAAAAGAAAATCATCATTGAACACGTTAGCACTAAGTTGATGATTATTGATCCTTTAACTAAAGGCATGCTATTGATGCTTACCGAGTTCCGGCGTCGGATCAACACCACGTGCAGCAGCGCACGGTATTCATCTTTTCTCTGTTCGTCTCTACCTGGTTTGGTCAACCTGTAACAAGAGGAGGGACGCCTCGGAGGCAAGGAATAGTCAGAAAACAAGACAAGGGCTCTCCGATGCTCAAGGTAGGAGTTGCTTGGTAGAGGTCAGGAATCGGTTAGGTGGGAAGATACTTTTTCTCGAATGCAATAAATGCATCATATTTATAGGCTACTACTTGGACCGGGTGTTAGGTGGGTTTTTGCCCACAACCTGAGTGTCACATCATAGCATGTTAGGTGGCAAGTGACAAGTGTCATGTCTCTCCGTCGGTGGATAAACTCCCATTCGACAGTGAGTTGTTTGCCATCTGTTAGCTAGTGATGATGAGTAGTAGTCTACTTTAAAGTAAAGATAATCCGACCTGAGCTGGCGCTAAGTCTGAGGAGGCAGCTTGGTGAGGTGCGGCTCAGAGGAGCCCTAAAAAGCACTTCAAATAAGACATCCAGCATAATTGGGCAGTTATAAGCTCCACGTACCCTTTGTCGAGCTGTGTGGCCGACTACCTGGAGTTTGGCTCCTCGGTGGTAACGCCGAGCTCACCCTTAACACATGCCACCAAAGAATTTTAAGGATCATGTAGTATGAATAGGACTTGGTTCCATGATGTGAATTTCATTATACGTACATTTTGTTATTTTTAGAAAACTCTTATTTAGTTGTGATGTTTTCTCACATTTAGTTGTGCATATATTTAGTTATTTTAGAAAAATCAATTAAGTTGGACCTAAATTAAACATAGGGTTTATTTATTAAGTTACTTACTATTTATGAGTTAGTATTAAGGGATATAATGCATTGTAATACATGGAAGATAATACTCATTTGAAGAGAACCTATCGCCATGATCCATGTGTTTATTCCTTAACTTTGAGATTGGTTGATTTTGGTTATCTAGAAAATATATGTGGACCAAATGGGAGAATGTTATTTTAATTTATTTATTATTATTTATTTAGTTTTTAAATGACAATAAATAAATAAAAAAATAAATAAAAATTTAAGTGGTCCAATATACACGCATTTTCTAAAGGGTGTCAACCAAAAGATATCTCTAAACTGTTATAAAGCTTAAAAAAAAGTCATTATTTTATAGATGCCTTTTGATGGTAATACACCCTGATGGTAGATGTCTATCAATATCACGTAAAATCCAGAGGGTCCTTAAGCCTTGTAGTTTATTCAGAAATACACCATCTCTTCCAATTGCATAAGGTTTAGAAGATTCTTTTTCTTTCAGATAAAGTTTCTTCAAGAATTCTTGTAGATATATTCTCTATTCTTACTGTATTTGTCAATAGCTAGAGGTTAGATTTTCTTTCTTTTACGGTTCTACAATTAGATTATTTTTTATGCAATTTGGATTCATGCATAAATGTTGAAAATCATAATTCTGTATATGTAAATTTTTAACCCATGAACCAGGTGATGCTTGTAACGCCCCTAAGTAGGGGTTAACAGTTTTTATTAAATAAAATGAAGATTAGAAAATAAATATAAATCATCAAAGTAATTTGCCCAGGACTTAAAGAAAAACTCTCAAATTAAAATAAAAACATAAACAAATAAATAAACCATAGTTTAATGTAGCACCTTAAATTTTAATAATATACAACTGTCATCATCATCATTTCAACCCTCAACAAATCTTAATACAGTCACAAAAAGTAACAATGGATGCTTACATTTTCATGAAGATCATTCTTTGCATTCAAAACAATCCCAACGTAATATAGCTGTATAGCTTTTCCAACTATTTTTCTTGTAACCACCTCACACTTAGTGAGTCCTGAAAAGATGAACATAACAGGGAATGAGCGACAACAAGCTCAGTAGGGAAATTCATTACTCACCTTAAAGTTTATTCATTACCAAATTAAAACCTGCATGGTTAGTTAGTTTTCATCATTATTCAAATTATGAGATTGATTATGATCATATTCCGTGGATACCATAGTTAATCATTACCAAGTTTCATATACATATATACAATATTCCCATTCATCACTATTCCTAGGTATCTACATTACATAAAGTATTACTCAACTTATCGAAACCCAAATGGGCGTGCTTGGCCACCCTCCAAACATATTGAGGGTATTCCGGTGAGGGGACATCAAGCCCCGAGTCCTCACCAAGTCGATTCCTATATAGTACGTTCTGGGATTTTCGACCCAAGGAAGCATCATCACCTTCCCCCTATTTTACCTTTTAGGGTATTCGTGCCCAAGGAAGTAACTGCCGCCCTCTTCACATTTCACCATTTTCTCAATATTTAATCATCATTTGAAGAGTCAATCTTCCTAACCATGCTTCTCAACTTATAACAACATATGTTAATTCATTATGTTCCTCGCTAATCAATACAGGGCGAGTTCATATCATAGTTTCATATGTAATTCTCATATCATAGCAGTTCAACATAGATATATATATCTTGTGGTAAAACAATCAATTTAATTCCATAAAAACCTCACAAAAGATGAGTAA
>CAMOHE010035755.1:0-22789 GCA_946598075.1 Artocarpus hirsutus
ATAAACTAAACTTTTTTTCTTTCTTTCTTTTTTTTTCTCTTTCTCTCTTTGGATGTTGGCCAATTTTTAAGGTTCTATTTAGGTATTCCTAATATTAGTCATGATGTGGCTGTAGCATTCTTCACAAATATTTTTTTTTATCAATCTAAGCTTAAAATTGGGCTCTTTAAAAGAATGACACAAATTTTAGGCTTGGATTGATTTATGCCACAAGGAAAAAAAATATTTGTAAAACATACCATAATCAAATCACACAATATATTTTGAATACAAAATACACCATTAAGCTCTATGGTTTATGTCAATCAAGCTCTAGGTTTTTCTGTTGGAATGCATATTGATCAAGAAGGTATATTTGTTTAACAATATAATTTTATTTAAACAACATAGTTATGGATGTAAGACTTTTTTTGGGTGCGATAAAATTCAATACATTAAATTTTTTTGTTGCATCTTTCCTAAATATCTTTTTAAAATTTGTGGCATTTTTATAAAGAGGGCAAGTATTAAGGTCCATCCTTTGGAGAGCATTTTTAAGTTATGAAATAGCTTGGGCCTTCTAAACTCTGCATAGGCCTGCCACTTTTGGGCTCGGTTTTTGGCTTTTAAGCCCCAGTCAGTATGGGCATTGGAGTGGGGCACAAAAACTTCAGACACGACCCACCAGAGAAGGACATTGAAGGCCCCAAAAAGCATCGATTTGAATCGCTTTTAAGTTGAAGTTATGCATAAATTGTTCCTAAAAGTACAGGGATTAGTTTGAATCAAAACCCTTAGCTCAAATACCGTAATATATTAGAGTTTTCTACTATAATTATTTTTTATTTTATATTGTAGCATGTTAGATAATTATTTATACCTTACATTTTAGCGTTTTAAAGCTTTATAGTGTTCATTAAATCAATTGGTTTGAAATAATGTGTCAAATACCCTTTTTTTTTTTTTAAAGAATCCTAGTAGCATTTTTGAATATTAGTTCTTTAAAAACTGTATTTTCCCTGATTTACCTGCACACTCCCACCCCACCCAAATGCCCCCAAATATTCTCTCCTCCTTATCGAATGGCGTTTCCCAAACTCACTAAATCATAGAATTATCAAACTCAATAAATAAACCTAAAAAGCATTGCTTAAGGAAATATATTCTTTATTTTTTAAGTACTCAAGCAAAAGGGCCAAATAAAAAAAGAAAATTATTTGTTGTCTTCCTTAATTAAGGAGATGGCTTAGGCGTTTGTCTTAAGGTGCATGGCATGCCTATTGTTTTGTTGATATAGGTAACCCATTATTGCAGTTTTCTTTAACGTACCGTTGCCTAGTTCGTCATGTTACACGGTGAGAAAAGCTAGAGCGTCATTTATAAGGTGAAACATTGGCTGCTTCATTAATTCAACACGGCATTAATAGGGTACATAGAAATTGTGTTTAAAACCAATTGTTAAAAGTAATTTTAGTTAAAAAATACTATACCATGCGAGAGTTTTAAACTATATCAATTTTTTACTTTTTACTTTAGTAATTTGAGAATTTTACACTATCAATTGATTCTAACTAAAAGTAAAACACCATATAAATTACTTTCACAAAAAACATGAATTAAATCATTCTCAAAAAGAAAATGAAGAAATAAATTATATAAAAATATCATGCATATAAATTATAATATATATCACGACTTGAAATTGGCTCAAGCAGTTAGACGTGTGATCAAGGTTGAACCCTTGCTCGGAGCTTATCTATCGATATACATATACGTTTTTTGAATTCAAACACAATGGATCCTTTCTTATAGAAGATGCTTGAATTTTGGTTTTGGTTTTGTCCGGGTCTTAACAATCCCAATGAGTAAAACTTGCTATGGAGAAAAGGGGAAAGTTGGGTGTCATCTTTTTGGGCCAACCCATTCCTCTTTCCTCTGCAGTGACACAACTATAAATTCCCGGAAAAGAAAATTTAGATTCAAGAAAAAGGGTGACCAGAAATTTTCAGTATCATCAAGAAGAAAAAGGAAAACAACAACCAAACAATTTGGTGAATAAAAACAACAATCAAACTTAACCCAATTTCCCATTTTCTATATCCATTAAACCCATCAATCCATCACCAACCACAACACAGAAGAATCTCTTCTTTATCTCTCTTCTCTCTCTAGACTCTTCTTATACATTACTTGTAGTTTGGCCTGTGGACTGCAGGTGTAGACATAAAGATGCTCATCATCGCAGAGAAGTAGCAGTGGGTGAGTTTGGTTTGATTTTCACTTATTTACTTTCGTCACGTGATGTCATTTCAACTTTTTTCAATCTTCCATGCATGGCATTTATTTATAATTTCAAAAATCCCATAATAAAAAGCTCAAAAGAACTTGCAAGCCCACTTTTAATAATTTCAGAAAGAAATGCAATTCCCAGTTTCCCATATTTAAGCGTGCACGCAAACATCACACTTTCCATCTAATTAAACGACCAGTCTTGTAGTTATCAATTCAATGCTTGTTTTCCTTTGCCAACCAAGCGCCTATTAGCCTATAACTTCCATTTCATGCATAGGATAGACGGGGCAAAATTTATACACATAGGACGTTAAAATGGAACTAGAATAGATAGCTCTCAGCAGCAGTATAAACAAAAAAAACAGTTACGGTCTTATAAAACTCTTAACAGATACAGTATTTTGGATCTAAATCACTCTTTTCAACACTATATTTATCTATATTGCAAGAATTTATCCATGGAAAACTAATATTACACCTTTTGATATCATTATAACACACCATTCAAAACATAGTTCCACTAGGTCATTCCTTTATTGATATATTTTCATGCTGTAGTGTTAGTTAAACTCCAAATTTTAGTTTTAAAAAGAAATCATCAATGTTAAGCTCTATAGCTAATAAAAAGGTATACTCTATACGTGACTCGTATATCGTAGGACTCGTATTTTATTAGAATATACTCAACAGTCAAAACCATTCTCCAATGGCATATGAAAAATTTCCTAATCTTTATTTTGAGTTGTTAAAGCTATATTAGGCTTTGTCAATTTTGCATAAACATAAATGTCAAAAGGCTTTTAAGAATTTAGAAATTTTGAGTGAATAGAAAGATCTAATTAATGTGTTTTTGTTGTTGTGATTAAGGAGATGGAGTTTATATGGCAGGATCTGATTAAATGTTGCTTTTGAATTGTTGTTATGGAATTTGGGACCACACAGAGTTGAACAGTTCGCAGTACAATGGTAACTGTAGTTCAATAATAATGATTATGAACCAACTACGGACTACCATTTCCCACGATATTTTTACCGCAGGGAATGCTTACATAAGAAAGTCGGTTTCATTAATGAGGGAATAATAACAGCTGCCACAGCGTCCGTTTTGTAAGTAAATAAATTAGAATGGTATTGATTTATATTATTTTGCTTTCAGTTATGTGATTTAAATTGTTATCTAAATTAACGTTTGTATATATATTTAAAATGCTAATCTAAATAGAAAATAAAATTAAAATTTACGTTTATAATAAAAAAGGCTTTTAATTTATTAACAAATTTACAAAATCTTAATGTTTATGATCTTAAAAAAAGATGAAATATAAATATTGATTTATTTTTCTCTTTATTAGAAACGCGATGGAAAAACAATTGTTTAATCGAATATCAAATAAAAAATTATGATTTTTTTACTCAAATGTAGGAGAAAGAATTTTAGCTTTTAATGTAGCAAATATTTTTGAGTCCAAAGAATTAAAGAGAAGTAGAGTTTTAAAAACTTGAATTCAAATGATTAACTTGATTTGAATTTTGAAGAGTCAAATACGTATTTAAAGAATTCTAAAGATTTAAATCTAATGAGTTATTTGAAGACGTGAAAGAAGCAGCCCCTACATTGCAGCTTTCTTCATATCAAAGTCCATAAACTTTTAAGCTGCTTTATACACTCAACTGCATATTAGTTGTCCGGTTTTCTGTCATTGTTGGCCTTTGTTATATTCATTGTATGTAATTATCTTGTGGTGGCACTTTTATCTTAAAAACGCCCTTTTTAAATCACAAATTCAAATTTTTTTTATTTGGGGTTTTCTTTCATAAAAGTTAAAATTTTTGTTCAAATTTTTCATTCAAATTTATAAACCAGACGTGCATACTTTATGTTTGTATTAAATTTTTTAAATAGTAAGATTTTTGTTTGAAGTGTTTGAACTCTCAAAAACTATAAAAAGTTATATAGATTGATCCAAAAAGCGGCACGACAGTGTTAATCTAATTTTTTATTCGGCAAGAAACAATATCAATCCTTTTATTGATTTATTTTTAATATCTTTTCATAACCCTACCTACATATTATTTTAACTTTTATATACTTCCACAACCCTATCGACACATTATTTTTCATCCCCCTCTATATTTCTTAGATATCTTCCACAAGCCCAACTACACATTTATCTTTCACTTTACTCCACCCCCAACTGTACTTTTATCACGGTTATAAAACCGTTCCTTTACTTTGAACAAATTATTGGGAAGTGAAGCATTAATTTCAGAAATTACAAAAGAATCACGCGCATGAAGTGAAAGACTTATTAATATTATTATTTATTATGTGAGAGTATTCAAAACGCACATTACTCAAAGTGTCTGACCCCAAATAAATGTAACAACATCACTAATGGCAGTTTGGCAATGTTATTTGAACTATAATTTGTATTTAAATTAAATTTGTTAAAAAAATACTATAACAAATTTAGTTTGAGCAATAAATAGAAAGAATATTATCATTTTGTTACCATGTTTTTAGAGAAAGATCTTATTTATACCTTGCTGTTTGAATAATATCAAAATGATACCATATAGTTTTAAAAATATAATTTTAATGCCATGAGTTCTTTTTTACATGAAATTTTCTTTCTTTGTTTCGTTAATAAATCCTAAATTATTTTTTAAAATTATAATAAAAAATTAAAAGAAAAGATTAAATAAAACTCATTCAAGAAAAACATAAGTGGTGTAACAACTCATGGGACAAAAAATTTTAAAAACTATAAGGTATTATTTTTATATTTTTATGATAAAATACAAATATGATATTTTTTAAATTGTAATATCTAACTGCCTGAGTTATGTTAAGTTCTCAATCAAAATAAAAGCCAAGATAAATAGAAAATTTATAAGAAAAATTTTAAAAAAATATATGAAGCCTGACAAAGAGAGCACACTCCTGTAGAGTAAATTCCCATTTTTGGCTGGTTCCCTCCGTAGGGACAGCTCAGCCTCAGGCCCTGCCTCAGGGCCTGCCCTTTGGCCCTCTCTCGTTTTTTGCTTTCTTTTTTCCTTTTTTTTAATTCACGTCTGCTCAGAAAAATTCAGAAATGGAGTGAAAGATAGTAATGTCATAATGACGAAAACAACCTCGCGCCAACCTCAAAACCTCTGCCCCCAATTTTTGTGCTTAGCCCACGCATTAGCAGTCTTGTCCGTTCAGTTCGGCATTAATTGCATTTCGGCTCTTTCGAGGGCATTCTCGTCAGTTAACTTTGAGATAGCCGCTAGTCATGGGCCCAAGTCTTGATTTTGCTCAGTTCCTTAACCAATTGTACCTTCGAGAGAATCCGGGGCCCAATTGTAATGACGCCATCAGAATCAGATTTTGCTATTGTATCCCCACATGGGGGATGAAAATGAAAAGATAAATAAGAAAAGGGAACTAAATGAAAAAAGAAGAAAAGGGAAATAAAAGCAAAGGGTACTAATCATCGCCCAAACTTCCAAGTCCAGAAGTCCCAACCGTTACTTTTTATTCTATCGGAAATTGAAAAATATTTCAGTTCCAATTATTGCATTTTGGGGCACTTAAATATTGGTTCTTTAATTAGTTTATATCAAACATATGATGAAAAGAAAAATGAAAATAAAGGCATTTTTTAAAAAATATAATAAAGGCATTTGGACCATTAAAAGTTCATGATTAGTTAAAACTTATTCTCCACGTTTCTAATTTTTTTAAGATAATATTATTTATTTTTCTTTTTTTTTTTTTTGTCCTGTTTAGAACTCTCATTTGTATGATTGTCTCTTTAGCCTATAGCACTATGAGCAAACGCCTTTGCTTTTTAGTAGGAAAGGAATTCTATAACTGATATATCAACATAAAAGGGAACCCAGAAAATAAAAAACAAAAAAATGGTGTAACTTTTTTTTTTAATTTGTTTCCATTATTCTCCATTGTCCTTCCTTGTTATGGGTCAGTGGTGGCTAAGATGTTTAGGCCATCATATTGCAGGCCTCATACCTAGTTAAAAATTTTCAGTAATTTTACTCTAGTACTAATAGTAGTCTAACCCACTTGGTTTACACAGATTTAAACATCAAATTTAAATTTTTATGAAAAAAAATACTGTAATAAAATTGTTCAAAATATAATTGTTACCTGTGAAACAAACAAATTCTATATATTATACACTTCAAGCTTTGACATAAACACATTATACTACATGCCAAAAAAAAAAAAGAGGATGCAATAGGCCCATCACTTGAAAATTATATTATTTCAATGATACCAAAATTACTTTGAAAGGGTAAGATACGGCTATAGATTAAAATAAACAAGGAAAAGAGTACGTATACCAATATGAAAATCATAATGCTAATAGCTACAAAGTGGTACGAGAATCTTCCCTCACATCACATGCTAATAGCAACTACATCCATCCATAGTGCAAAACCCACCAAGGACAAAGAGCTACTAGGTTTTTCTTTTCCTTTCTTTATTGTTTTTCCTAAGCCTAGGATTTTAGAAAATAGAGGTGGAGGTTTGGAGGGACAAGAGAAGCATAGCAAATACCTCTCTTATACTTAATACCCAAAAGAAAGGTGGGGAACATAACTTTATGGCTGGACATGAAAAGATATATCACCGGTGGCAAGGTATTTGAGAGTCACGATTTAAATTAAAATTTTCAATTCAACCAATTTTATTATGATATTTTACCTTATAAAATTTAAATTGTCACACTGTTTTTAGTTCAAACATTTGTTTAGACTGAGTTTTTAAACCTCTTAAGAATATATATGATTCTTTAACATATTATATTTAGTTTTTTGAGAAATTTTAAAATAAAAATAATACAAAAGTTGATGAATTCATATTTCCACTTATAAAGTCATTTTGAATTTGATATTTGTAATAGAATTTTTCCAAACAAAAATATAAAAATTCTAGCAAAAAAAAAGATAAATAAAAGAAATATAAAGATATAATGAGACATAAGCCGGATTTGCTGAACTAGGCAACAATAGGGTGCTTTTTTAGCTGGGAGTAAGGTGTAGATTAGGCCCCAAAAAAAAAAAAACACAAGCGTGCACAATTTTAAATTCAGAAAAACTCTTGGTCCCCCAAAATAAATAATAGAGAATCCTCTGAGCTCTGAAAGGGGTTTCTCTGCAAAAGCAAAATCAGAAATACCGTTGCGGGAAAGAGTAAGTCACGTGACCTTCGTGCCCTTTCTCTCTCTGACACATAACTTCTTTTGCCTCTCTCTCTCTCTACATGGCTATGGCGTTTTTCCACCTCTCTCTCAGTCTGTGCTCTATAATAAACACGGATAACTTGTTGTTAAGCTTATCTTGATTTCCTGCACCCATTCCCCGGTTCTTCTTCAGCTTTAAGACTGTTTCTCTCTCTTCTCTCTCTCTTCTGTCATGGGGTTTAAGCTTCCGTTTCAGCTCCTTCACGTCGTCGTCGTTTTTCTTCATCTTCAACTTCTCTTCTCCCCCAACTCCGCCATTGCAGACCAGAACGAACCAAACCCAGAAACGGAAGCTCTTCTCTCCTTCAAATCCTCCCTCGAAAACCCTCACTTCCTCTCTTCATGGAACCTCTCCACCCCACACTGCAGCCACTGGCTCGGAGTCTCCTGCAAACTCGGCCGAGCCGACTCTCTCTCTCTCTCCTCTCTCTCTCTCAGAGGCCCACTCTCGCCTTCCATATTCTCCCTTTCCTCCCTCACCTTCCTCGACCTTTCGTCGAACCTTCTCCACGGCGAAATCCCTCCCCAGATTCTCCGCCTGAAAAACCTCAAGCACCTCTTCCTCGGTGACAACCAGCTCTCCGGCGAGGTTCCAAGTCAGCTTCGCGAGTTGACTCAGCTTCAAACCCTCAAGCTTGGGCCCAACTCGTTTACCGGGAAAATACCTCCGGAGCTCGGGGAATTGACTTGGCTTGAGACGCTTGACCTCTCCGGCAACTCCTTCACCGGAAACGTCCCCGCCGAGATTGGAAACTTGACGAAGCTTCTGTTCTTGGATTTGAGCAACAATCTTCTCTCAGGTTCTTTACCATTACCTATCTTCAGAAATTTACAGTCTTTAACTTCCTTGGACATATCGAACAACTCGTTTTCCGGTCCGGTCCCACCTGAGATTGGCAACTTGAGGAACCTCACTGACCTTTACATTGGCATTAACCATTTTTCCGGTCAGTTGCCTCGCGAAATTGGTCAGCTTTATAAGCTCGAAAACTTCTTTTCGCCTTCTTGTTTTATAACTGGACCTTTGCCTGAGGAATTGTCTGAGTTGCAGTGGCTTAGTAAGCTTGATCTTTCGTATAATCCTTTGAGGTGTTCGATTCCGAAGTCCATCGGGAAGTTACGGAATTTGAGTATTTTGATTTTGATTTCCTCTGAGCTTAACGGGTCTGTTCCTCCTGAGCTGGGGAAGTGTAGGAACTTGAAGACTTTGATGCTTTCCTTCAATTCGCTTTCCGGGTCGTTGCCTGAGGAGCTTTCTGAGCTTCCCATTTTGACATTTTCTGCCGAAAAGAACCAGCTTTCGGGGCCATTACCGTCTTGGCTCGCGAAGTGGAATCAGGTGGACTCACTTTTGCTCGCAAGCAATCGGTTTTCGGGGGGAATCCCGTCTGAGATTGGAAATTGTTCTATGCTTAGATGCCTCACTTTGAGCAATAACTTGTTGACTGGTGGAATACCGAAGGAGCTCTGTAATGCATTGTCTCTTGTGGAGATTGATCTCGCCAGGAATTTCCTCTTTGGTACAATTGAGAACACCTTTGTTAAGTGTACTAATCTTACACAATTGGTGTTGGTGAATAACCAGCTTGTTGGTCAGATCCCAGAATACCTCGCAGAACTTCCGCTAATGGTGCTCAATTTAGATTCTAACAACTTCACCGGCGCAATTCCCAGTGGCATTTGGAATTCAGCCAGCTTAATGGAATTTTCAGCTGCAAATAATCAGTTGGGGGGTTCTTTGACTGAAGAGATTGGAAAAGCAGCTGCTCTTGAAAGGCTTGTTTTGAGTAACAACCAGTTAACCGGCACCATAACCAAAGAGATTGGAAAGCTTCGCATGCTTTCTGTTCTGAACTTGAATTCGAATCTGCTTGAAGGGACTATTCCAACCGAGCTTGGAATGTGCAGTGCACTTACCACATTGGACTTGGGAAACAACCATCTCAACGGGACCATACCGGAGAATCTTGCAGATTTGGCTCAACTTCAATGCCTTGTTCTGTCTCACAATGATCTATCTGGGCCAATTCCTTCAAAGCCGTCTTTGTATTTTCATCAGGTCAATATCCCTGATCTGAGCTTTGTTCAGCACCGTGGAGTTTTTGATCTGTCTTACAACAGGTTGTCTGGCACCATACCTGATGAATTGGGAAGCTGTCTGGTCGTGGTAGATCTTTTCATAAGCAATAACATGCTTTCTGGCGAAATTCCAAGTTCACTCTCTCGCTTGACAAATCTTACAACGCTGGATTTATCTGGGAATTTGCTTACTGGTTCCATCCCTCCAGAGTTTGGTGGCTCCATAAAGCTTCAAGGGTTGTATCTGGGGAACAATCGGCTCACTGGCAACATCCCTGGAAGTTTGGGTCGTTTAACTAGTTTGGTGAAGCTGAATTTGACTGGTAATAAGCTATCTGGTTCAGTACCAGTAAGTTTTGGGAATTTGAAAGGCCTTACGCACTTGGATTTGAGCTCCAATGAGCTCAGTGGCAAGCTTCCTTCTTCTCTTTCAAACATGCTAAACCTCGTGGGGATTTATGTTCAGCAGAACAGGCTTTCTGGTCAGGTTGATCAGCTCTTCTCAAATTCCTTAGTGTGGAGGATTGAAACTATGAATTTGAGCAGTAATTTGTTTGATGGGAAACTGCCACAAGCTTTGGGCAACCTGTCATACTTGACGTACTTGGATCTTCATGCAAATATATTTGGGGGAGACATTCCAGCAGAACTTGGAAATTTGATGGAGCTTGAGTATTTTGACGTGTCAAGGAACAGGCTCTCTGGACAGATTCCAGAGAAAATATGTGGGCTGGTTAATCTGTTTTACCTGAATTTGTCTGAAAATCGACTGGAAGGACCAATTCCCAGGGCTGGAATTTGCCAGAAGCTGTCAAAATTTTCACTTGCTGGGAACAAAAACCTGTGTGGGAGAATTATGGGCTTAGAATGCCAGATAAAAGATTGTGACAAATCTGCACTTTTAAATGCCTGGGGACTAGCTGGGATTATAGTTGGAGTTATTGTCATCGTTACTGTTGCATTTGCTCTTGTGAGATGTGTTTTCAGGAACTGCAGGCAGAAAGTCACTGAGGAAATTGAAGAAAGCAAGCTTAACAGCTTTCTTGATCAAAATCTCTATTATCTTAGCAGCAGCAGCAGATCAAAGGAGCCTCTGAGCATCAATGTGGCCATGTTTGAGCAGCCTCTCTTGAAGCTGACCTTAGTTGATATCCTTGAAGCGACCAACAACTTCTGCAAGACCAACATAATTGGAGATGGAGGTTTTGGGACCGTTTATAAAGCTACTCTGCCTGGTGGAAAAACAGTTGCAGTTAAAAAGCTAAGTGAAGCAAAAACACAAGGTCAAAGAGAGTTTATTGCTGAAATGGAAACTCTGGGGAAAGTGAAGCACCAAAATCTAGTGCCGCTGCTTGGATACTGCTCTATTGCAGAGGAGAAGCTCCTTGTTTACGAGTATATGGTGAATGGGAGCCTAGACCTTTGGCTCAGAAATCGAACTGGAGCTCTTCAAGTCCTAGATTGGGAGAAACGCTTCAAAATTGCAAATGGCGCTGCACGTGGGCTGGCCTTTCTCCACCATGGATTCATTCCCCATATCATTCACAGGGACATAAAGGCAAGCAACATCTTGCTCAATGAAGACTTTGAGCCAAAGGTTGCGGATTTTGGGCTGGCGAGGCTGATCAGTGCCTGTGAGACTCACATCACAACTGATATTGCGGGAACATTTGGCTACATTCCACCAGAGTACGGACAAAGCGCAAGGTCCACTACAAGGGGCGATGTCTACAGCTTCGGCGTGATTTTGCTAGAGTTGGTGACAGGGAAAGAACCAACAGGACCCAACTTCAAAGAGATTGAAGGCGGTAATTTGGTGGGCTGGGTGTTTCGGAAGATCAAGAAGGGACAGGCTGCTGATGTTCTCGACCCAACCATCCTCAAAGCGGACTCTAAGCACATGATGCTTCAAGTGCTGCAGATTGCTTGTCTTTGCCTGTCTGAGAATCCTGCTAGCAGACCTACCATGCTTCAAGTGGTGAAGTTCCTTAAAGGGATCAGAGATGAGTAATTCTTAAAATGTAGACTTCTAATTTCGCCTGAGACTTAGGTCTCTGATTAACTATAATAGTACTGTAAAGTACTTAGGAAGAAGATAGTACTGTATTTTAAGCAGCAAGACTATTAGTTTCCTAATCTAGTCAAAATCAAGAATTGTTCTTCTTCTCAATAAATTTGCTTCGTAGAGCCTGTTCAGGTTCCTTGCTTCTGCTGCTCTACGGACAAAGTGATATAATATATATATAAACAAATAACATGTATACAAACATATACGTGTGTATGCATGAAGCGTATTTTCGGTGCAAAGGTTAATAATAATAAAATTATAATATATATATATATATATATATTAAATTATGCCAAACAATTTCGATAGAAAATTTGATTGGGGGTCGATATGGAAAAGCGAAGTAAAACCAATATGGTTGACTTTTAAATATTATTTAATTAAACATGCTTCTAAATTCCATCTTGTGTATAGATTGAATTCCAGTCACAATATTTGGTCCAACTCCAATACAACTCAACATCGCACTATTTTTCTAGTTGTTCTTGTTCAATTCCAAAGGTGACGTTCATTTTTGGTTATTGCAGCTCGACAGTTGGACCATGTATTTGGACTTTAGACAGGATTTATATTTGCATGTGAATTTTCTTGCCCTTTTACAGCCCAACTTGAAATAGTAACGTTGAGATAATGATCCACATAATTTACAGTCAACGGCGGCAGCTCTCTCTCGCATGTTTTCTTCAAAATAGAACACGACAAAGCATGTTTTCTCTCGATTGTTCTTTCATTATAATTTCCAATAGCAAACACGTTCTTAGATAGCATTCAACTGCCCACTTATTTACAACGTGTAGAGATTAAACGTGGTTGTACATAATATCATGATCTGTATCTACTATAGCAGTAACAGGACAGAGACATTTCCAAATTCTTTCTCTACAAGTAATGGTGTTAGTGAACTGTTTATTAAACACGAGTCAACGAGGATCTTAAATATCTGGGACGTTCTATTGTTAGATTTAGAGAGAGAGAAAATCCGAAACGTTTCGATCTAAAGTCCAAAAACGATGCGATATTGTGACAGTGACTGTTGAGAACGTGGCACAGACTAGGATCGCCAACATTGAACACCCAACATAATCCCAAGTCGCATTTTCGCATGCATAATCCCATGTAACCTCAGTACACATACAAACAAGTCTACAAGATAAGAGAGCCTATTGACTTTTTTATTTTTAGATGGAGAATTGTATTCAACTAAACAAAATTTATGTACACCACTACGATCCATCTAGCAGTACATGAAATAAAATTCTCAACTAACACCGGTTCCAAGAGTAAAATCTGATCAAGTTCAAAGAAAAACATCAAAAACTGATGGGAGAAATTTCTTGACAAACTAACAATCGAATGCCCATAAAGCTGGTTAAGTAAATAAAAAAAGGAGGTTGTTTACCATTTATATCTTGTATTGTGAGTTTATTCAAACATATGCTTTCAGTTTTTAATACTATAAAATTTATATCTTCATTAAGATATAAATTTATATATTTTTTTCGATTAATCTTCAATTTAAACTTAAAAATTATCCAAAATACCTTTAAATTAGAAAATAAAAAAACTTTAAAATCTTAAAAAAAAAATTATACTACGGTTCAAAAAAAACCTTTATACTCACATTTTACTTTAAAAAATGTATTATTTACTTTAAAAAATAAATATTTTGTGTGTTTTTATTTTTGTTTTTTTTTAAGTCCTCTCATTTACTTAAAATATAGTTTAATCATTTAAAGATCAAATTTAGTAGGTTTATGTATTAAATTTAATCTAAAAATATACTCACGATGAGATCAAAAACTAAAAAATAATTTTTGTATTAAGTTAAAACAAACAACATAGGTTTTAAATTAAACTAAAACAGAAAGAATAAAATGAGATACTAAATCATAAGTAATAACACAAGGAAAAGCCACCGAATGGGCCGACTTGGTGGTAACAATAACAAGGGTTAATGAGACAATTGGTCCAATTATGTTTATTGAATTAAAATATAACTCTAATTTGTAAAAATTCTATAAATGTCTCATAATAATATCATTAAAATTATTTATATGTAATTATATAATACAATATGTAATATCATTAAGACAATTACTATATCATTAAAGACATTTTGAATATTGTGTTAGATTTAAATTTCATAACAATAATTCAAACACATTGTAATTTTTTTCAATAACAATATAGATTAACGAGACAATTGACCTAATTATATTTATTGAATTAAAATATAACTATAATTTGTAAAAATTCTATAAATGTCTCGTAATAATATCATTAAAATTATTTATATAAATTATATAATACAATATATAATATTATTAAAAAAATTAATATATCATTAAAAATATTTTTAAAATATTTTAAATATTAGGTTAAATTTTAACTTATAACAATAATTTAAACGTATATTGTAATTTTTTCTATCAATAGCTCCCCTGCACTTGCGCTGGGGCCATCAATTTCTTCGGCCGAACACGTTTTTCAATACCATGGTAATTCTAGCTGGCATAGCACCACTAACTTTTGTTGAAATTACACAATTAGAAAGAAGAAGGAAAAAAAAAAAAAAAGAGAGAGAGAGAGAGACAGAGAAAAAAGAAAGCCTTTTTCTCTTTCTGAAAGGGCGCAAGCGTAAGGCGTGGGTCCCAGAAACTTCTTAAATACATTTCTTATTTCATATTTGAAAGTCGTAAAAGGTTAACGACGCACGTGACCTACCCTTCGCGCGTGCCTCTCCTTACACGGACTCGAAATACAAATGGATACGTACAGCTACGACACCGCCTACATCCTAGACTACACTTGATCCTTCTTCTCTTTTTTTTGGGTGGACCACTGTCATCAATTGCAGACCCTCTGATTAACTCTGTGGGGCTGCTTAAGCCACGGCTTTTCCTGATGATCAACCTCCAACGGCTCTGATTTAACGTCCACTCCCGCTGGCTGACGCAGACGTAGATCCGTCTCGTCCTCCGCCGCCTCGCCGTTGTCGCCGCCTTCCCTGGCCCGTTTCGCCCCGATTGCCACTCCGAACAGCTTCGGAATCCTCTTCTCCTCCGCCATGGCCTCCTCCTCCCCCTGGCCTTCGCCGCCAAACCGCTTGGTGGTCGCAGGCATCAAATCCAGTGGTTTCACCTCCCGAAAAGCACTGTCTCTCGCCTGAAAACCGTTCTCCGATTGGAAACAAGCGTAATTCGACACCATGCTGAAGATGTTGCTGCAGAGAGACTTCATCTCCACCAACTCCTTCGTGAGCTGGAGGTTCTCCTTCCTCAGCCTCTCGTTCTCGTCCACGAGCTCCGCCGGACCTCTAATCGGCGACGAGTTCGACGAGACAACTTGCTCTTCTCCCGAATTCGACGGCGAAATCATAGGTCTCGCCGTAGGAATAGCCACCACAGTCACCGCTGCTGCCGTAGTCGCCTCCGCCGCCGTCGTCGTCGCTGGTGTCGCGATTTTCCGGCGTTGAATCTCGCATAGAAGCCGTTTCTCGCCTCTGCGAAAGTACTCGTTCGAGAATTCCCACCGATCGGGAACAACCTTCCTAAATCCCTAAAAATCCAAAAAAGGAAACAAATTCAGAAATCGAACCTCCACAAAAATCAGAACAAAACAATTTAAAAAAAAAAAAAGAAAAAGAGATAGGCTTTACATAGGTGTTGAGCTGTCTAACGAAGCTGGAGAAATTATTATGCTTGAAATATTTAGGAAGCAAATCTCTGGCGAAAACAGTCGGGTTCCAGACGATGAAGGCAGATCCGTCGTCGTTCCAGGAGATCACGTCGTCGATGGCTTGTTCGTCGACGAGCTGATAAGTTTTCGTCAGAAACGGCGTCGGTAAGGACCTCTGAGGCTCGCCGGCAGACGAATCTCCATTTGGCTCCACCGCCATGATTGAACCCTCAACCGATAACAGCAATGGAAAAAAAGCGCGCGAGACGTGAAGATCAAAGGGCGTTGGTCATAGCACTTCTAGAAAGTTCGTGGTGGAATTTCCAGGAAGAGAGAGAGAGAGAGAGAGAGAGAGAGAGAGAGAGAGTGGGGAGGGAAGAAACGAAATGAAGGAAAACGGTGGAGAGGAGAAAAAGGGGAAAGGGAAAAAGAAAGAAACCACCAGACGAAGCTACTACGTTACGTCTTTCCTCGAGAAACTTCCAAGATTTTCTCCGTCTCATTTTACACGTGTCGATATCTGAACCGACAAAATTATCTATTTTGGTATTTGTTTCAATTTTCATTTAAACCCGGATCTGTTTTCTTTTCCTTTTTTTGCTGGAAATTTAATTGATAATTAACACGGAAAAAATGCCGCCCTTGCTCCAAAAACATTTCTACTAATTTTGTTCTTAACTAACAAAAATACGGTATAATTATTATTTTTGGAATTTTTTTGGGATTAAAAATAGAATAATGATTCTCTTCCAAAAAAAGAAAAAGGAATAACGATTATTCTTAATTTAGCATGTAATTTTTTCTCTATGCTTTCCTGATTGATTAGGCCGACTATTCCTTTTTTTTTTTTTCCCTTAGAGCTACGGCCATTATGCAATTTCATTTATTCTCAAGTACTTTTCTTTTGCTGAAACCAAGTCTTTCCCACTGCGTAGAACACATACAATAATGTAGTTGTAGTACACACCGAAGCAATCACAAATATTGACAATCTGTTCCTTTCTTTAACTGGTACCTTTTTTTTTTTTATGGTTGGAGGACATAGGGGAATTTAGGTTGTTTTTCTCGGTCTTAGTTATGACTTAGGTTCTTTTAGGCATTCTGGTTTTGTACACCGTTAAAGGGTTTTCCTGTGTTATTCCACAATTTTACATCAACTGTTACAATCCTTTTATTTTATTTTTTCCCATTATTGTTTTTACAAGTAATGGGAATATACAACTTACTTTCTAGTGGGTGCTACATATAGAAAGAATAGCCTGTAGCTCATTACTCTTGCACCCTAAATGGTGCTTTATAGTTTATACGTCATAAATTGCAGATACACAACGGAAAAGTGTTAGAATTATATTGGGTGTTTAAAAAGGTGGTGAGAACCAGTGGTGGAACCATTTTTACTATAGCATGTGAGAGTTTACACTGTAGCAATATTTTTATTTTTATTATTACTGTAGCATGTAAAAACTTTTTACTATTCATAACTGAGTTTGTGATGGAAACTGAATGATTCCCACCACTGCCAAACAGCCCAATAAATTTATTACCCTTATCTAATTACGTTTAGATATTGTGCATGTAAAGAATGGTTTCGATCTAGAAGAGGTTAGGGTCGATAATAACCGATAACCTGGATCCTTTGTGGCTCTATCTATTTATCTGTCCAAGTAATATAAAGACAACACTTCACACTAATAGAAGTTGATAGACAATATGAACAGAGAAGTAGACAAACAGCCACTTTAAATATAATACTTCCCAATTGAAAATAACTATAAGCCACAATGAGCAGCAGGAATCACAGTACCGAGTAGGGGGAAAAAAAGAGTCCTCAAAAAATTTTCAGCTCAATCACGGTAGTTTTTGACGTCCATGAAACATAGAAAAGTGCACTCGAATAAAAGTTTCAAGGTGTCACAAACAGTGAAAGCGTGGTTGCAAATTGGCAAAGTGACACTCTGAGCTACATGCCAAATTGCTTATCCCTAACATGTGGCCGAAAGGAACCCTTCCATGGATCTTTCGTCCTGATCAATCATTTTCTTGTGTTGTCTCGAATTTTAATTTCCTTTTTTTCTTCAATATCTTCCTAGTTTGCTCAAGGTCATCCAAACATTCCCTTCCCTTTCCTCCTTCGGTCTCCCGACGTTTGGATCCGAACAAAATCGCCTCGTTGACGACGCATGCCTTGCCACCAGAAGATGTTGCCAATGTTTTCATGCTCATAAAGTCCATAATTATCCAACAAAAAGGATGTGAATCTTTGCTGAGTCACTTACATACAATGTGTTTGTACTGTTTGATTGCACATGAAGGAGAAATCACAACACCGTTCACTACTAAGACGTAGCTACTGTACAAATGTATGCATATATCTACTTAAAGCTTGTATTTTATTTCATTACGATCTAGGAAATCAAAAAATTTCACGTTCTGCTTATTTCCTTTTCTAAGAAAAATCGTGTAGACCATATTAATTCCTTAAAAAGGAAAGAAAAAAGACGGAAAAAAAAAGAAGAAGATGGAACAAGCCTCAAAACAAGTGACCAGCATCCAAGAGTCGCAAACTCGAACTTTCTTTTTTTCACACTATAAATTCCTTAAAAAAGAACGCCTTCACAAAATTTAAACTGCTACACTGCAAACTTTAAATTCTTTGGTTCAAATTCATTTCTCAAACGGTCTAATACAGATGGGTTCGCAATAGCGATATCCACAAGGCATTTGAAAACAACAAATAGTATGTATTAGAGTTGTAAACTCAATGCAAAAGAATCAAAATCTAAGCGTTAAATACGTCCATTTGAAAACATCTATGCATTTGAAAGTAAATTGATGCACCCAATTCGCAGTAATCTGTTCTATAATTGCTTTTGTTTTCAAAATAATGAAAAGAAGCAGAAAACTTTTACATAATCAGCAGAACACTCTTAACTCGTGATTAGTTGAAATCCAACTGATTAACAAAATTGAATCTCTAGACAAGAGGAGATAATTCATCAAAAAACATACAAATCGCCACGGCGTAACAACACGACAATTGCTGAAGTGTAAACAGCCGAGACAAAGACAACCCACCAAGCCATAAATAGGGCCAAATCTCTCACAAAGGCAGAGGAGCAAGGAAGTAGATTGCTAACAAATTGGTAATCGGATTCGAAATGGTCAATGTCAACTTGAGATAATCCGAAAAAGAAAAGGACCAACAGTGGTGGGATTAGAAACTGCAGAACAACTAGACACAAGTAATGGTTGTGCAGAAAAACCTTGGCCCTACTAAAATCTAAATCAGGTTCCTTGCTAGCGTGCAACCTTTGATACCAAGACAAAAGCGCCTCATTCAAGTACATTTGCAAGTTGGGGCGCAAAGCAACGAGTTGCAAAACACCCGAAACTAACAAGCAACAAATCCTAAGTCTTGCAAAATCCGACCGCGAAAATCCTACGTTTCCTAGCAGCCTTTCCGCCCTTCCAATTTCACTAACCAAATGTGATCCTTTATCATCATCTATGTTCTCGTTGACAAGCATTTCGGAAAAGGGCTTAATCCATAAGAGAGCTGTTAATGTGATCACCAAATAATTTACATACAAGATTGCTCTAGCTAACCATCCGCAAGTAATCATTGACAAATTAGACCTAAGCTGATCAGTCCCAAGCCAAAACGACCTGGCAATCTTTGTCGCAGGCATGAGCAAAAGCCCTCCTAAGCAGCCCATGAAAACAGGAATCAAAAAACTCCTAAACCCATCAACTGAGCCAAAATCGAAATCCAAAACCGAAGACGTAACGCCATAGCTAACAAAACACCCTAAAATCAGCCCTAAAACCCCAAAGACAACGCTTAATTGCTTCTCCGAACGCCTAGAAGCCGATTTCTCAAACGAAGCTTTACCCAAAACCATCAGTATCTTAACAACACCCATAAATTCCAGCAGAACCGGCACGAAAATCCCACTAAACAAAAAGCCAGATTTCTTCGATTCATTATTTTTTAAGCATATTTGAAGCAATAGAGAAGAAATAGCCACAAAGGAGATTGTGAAAGCATTACGATACTCGTCGAAGTAAAGCCTGGATTGGAGATGTGCCTCGTGGAGCTTGAGCCTGAAGATCTGGGCATTGGATTCGTCGAACTCGAACTTGTCCTTCGATTTGGCCCTCTTTCTGAACTCGGCGTTGGGTTTGGAGGGACCGGAATCGGAGCTTTCGGGCCTCCGAATGGCGGCGCGGACGCCATTGCCGAGATTCTCTGGGTGGATGTAAGTGTGGAGGCCGTGGAGGAAGAAGATGGGGATTTTGAGGAAGATTATGAGAAGGGTTAGTGAGATTGAGAGCGAGAGTTGGAGAAACAGATTCTTGTAGGTTTGGAAGAACTGAATCATGGTTTGTGTTTTTAGCTGACAAAAGACGAAATTTAGGAACAATTTGCCAACAGGACAATATCATGAGGTTTTGAGATCTGAAATCTCCATGTCGTTTTGGGCCTTTTGTTTCGCCCACTTTAGGCTTTCATAGCAAAAAGTAAGAAAAAATTACAATAGTGCGTAAATTATTGTTATAAAATTAAAATTTAACATAATATTTAAAATATTATAAAAATATTTTTAATGATATAATAATTATCTTAATGATATTACATATTATACTATATAATTACATATAAATAATTTTAATGATATCATTTTAAGACATTTATAGAATTTTTATAAATTAAAATCATAATTTTATTCAATAAATGTAATTGAGTTAATTGTCTCATCAACCCAAAAAGTAAAACCCAAGCGGACCTGAATGGGGCCCTTTGATTAGATTCTCTCTTCTTTTGAAATTTAGGTTGGTTTGTATTTTCTATTAAGCATGGGTTGCACGTGTTTAGACCGTTAGTTTTAACTAAGACAAAGACAAAACGGCCTAACGCTTTCATAAACAAAGATAAAGATAGAGAGGACATTTGACTTATTCTCGTTGCCTTTCTATCACATTTCATTAATGGTATGTTTGGTTCATTGGTTTGACATATGGTGGTATGATTTTCTTCTTCTTTTTTATTTGAAATGGAAAGTTTAGAAAATGTTGATTGAACTTGCACTCTAAACTAGTGTTTGGATGATATTTGTTTTGAGTTTAAAAAAGAGAATAAAATCCAAGACCATCTTTGGATATGTACAAGGAAAAGAGAAATTTTAGATGTCGTGAGAAAAATAGGTTTAAAATTAAACTGAAACATTGTTCAAATGACTTCAAAAACCCTGAAAATAAAGGGGATAAATATGAAATTTTGGCCAATTTTAGTTTCAATGGGTCTTATGAGTATCTCAAAATGAGCCAAAATATTATTTTTCAAAATGCCTTCTCAACATCAGTTTTGAGCTCGAAATTCATGACCCTCGTAAAACAAGTGGGCCCTTTGTAACACATCATTTGATTATTGTCCTGTGCGACATCTTGAATAATTTACTATTTATATTTAAAATCATATGGTTGTAGGTGTAGCTTATCAATAATTTTATATTTAATTTCATCATAATGTGTAGAGTTTAAATTCATAACTCTATGTAATTAATACAACCAAATCACAAAGTAATACCATAAACGATGGCTACAACGTAGTGACTAATAATGAGAAACAAAATATAGTAGAGTGGATAAATACAAACCAAATGTGGTGCAGGAGCATCCTATTTCATGTGATATTGTGTTGTTGTTTTGTTTACTGTTTGGGGTTGTCATTTTACGTTTCAAGTCCTATAGTCAACTGTCGTTTATTTCCTTTCTATAGCTATTAGTATTGAATTGTGGTGTAAAAGAGAGACAGACTACTTTGTATTGGAAATAGAGGCTCTGCTCTTGTCTATATATCATTCAAGGGACAATTCCTTGTTCCCTTTCGTTCTACTACTGTGTGTTGATTTCTTAGATTGTTACATCAGATTTGGCATCAAGGACTTGGTTTCCTCGTGGATATGAAGGCCTGAGAAGATGGCAGCAGTCGCTATGACTGTGACAAAGATCCAGATACGAAGGCCCTTTGGGCAGCCATTCACAATCTCGAGCTGAGGATGGAGGCGAGATTTGAAGCTCTCACTCTCAAGCAATGTCGCGCTACCACTGTCTATAATCACATTGCAAACCTTTTTGTTGATGTTGTCAAGCTCCCTCACTTGATCTCTCTGATTTAGACTTGGACAAAGCCAATTCTACCTCCGAATTGAACAAATCCACCACAGTGCCAATGAAATCCAGCTCTTCGATGTCGCTTACCATCTGATTCAAATACTAATGAGGAAGTTAAGGAGTGGGCTTTCAATGTAGTTCGATATGATCGAAACCCTTACCATAAGCATCATTCGGATCCACATGAATACAGGCTCAAAATTGATATTCCTACTTTCAATGGTCATTTGGATATTGAAGAATTTGTGGATTGGTTGCAAAATGTTGAACACTTTTTGGGTACATGGACATTCTAGAGAACAAATAGGTAAAATTAGTAGCCTATAAGTTAAGGGTGCTGACTCAGCTTGGTAAAAGTAGCTCACTATCAACCAACGTCGCGAAGGTAAAAGGGTAATCTGATCTTAGGCTCGTATGCATTGAGTCATGAAAGATCAGTTTCTTTCCTCTGATTGTAAGTCGATCCTGTTGGGTTTGGTGCCCTAAAAGCTGTGACATTGTACATTTTGATGATAAATAAATAAAGTGACATTATAATTATTTTGGTTATGTGTTATGAATACATTTATAAACATCAAGAAAATTTCATGATTATTTATGTGACTATAAATTTAGCATATAAGTGTTATATGCTTAGGGATAAAATTTATAGATAATAATATAAATAGTGCGTAATAATTAATTAAAGTTTGGGATCTTTAATTAAACATTACAAGTACGGTCCAATCTCATTTAGAATGAAATAGTCATTATCTGGACTATTAATGTAGAGACATTGGATTGGATGTACTTTATATAATAAGATTATGTAGGACTGGACCAGATAAATTATGAATCTCTAATAATCATCCGTTACAAATAAAGTATTCAAATTTATCACTATGATGATCATATATTTGACAGTCTTAATCCTGAGTATTTATTAGACTCCTATTTATGACATTATGTTTTTTGACTTGCATGGTAAGATTTGTGTAAGCACAGATCATAACTTAGTATCTTAGAAATATAATGTAATAAGTGGCTGGAAATAATATTATACAGATATGGAATCCATTCCTTCCCTATGGAAGTTAGAAAAATAGTTCTCTTGAGTGATAATTCAAGGTTTGAACAGTAGAGCGCTCGTTCATAATAAGATTATGAATTAACTGTTCATTAGAGAATTATTGGAACTCAAGGATTAAGATATAATAAGAGAGGTAAACAAAAATTAAACCTAGCTCTTATTATGAACTATTTATGGAGGACTGACTTATATGCAATG
>CAMOHE010035758.1:0-37092 GCA_946598075.1 Artocarpus hirsutus
TGACCTCCTTCTATGACGATTTGGACCCTATCTTTAAATATCTAGGAGGTGGATATGGAAGGAAGGGTCATGCTTATAAGTGGGACACCCCAGGTTCTGCAGACTCTAAGGTCAAGCCTCAACAATATAAAAGATCCGAAGAACCCGCTTGTCACGAGGTAAATAATGAAACCAACTACTTTATATTAACTTCCTCCACAATCAAACAACTGCCATCTTACTATTCTTCCCCCTTCAGATGTCTCTCTCATCAGACATTTTTTTGCTTCTTGGAGGGCTTTGCTCTAGACTCCAAATATGGATCTTCTGATAACCCACAGAATGCTGAAGTGAGGGTATCCAGTGAAAGTTGCCGCCAAAACTTACATCTCGACTCAGGAAAATATGACCCATTGGTTGGAGATTCTGAGTACTTCATTCTTCTACCTCTCTTATATGTTTCATTTGATCTCATACCTGTTTTTATTTTGATACAGGACTTTAATCGAGACATTGCATATGACTCGTGTTTTCCTCCCACTGAAATTCTTGAGTGGTTCAGGAATCACAAGAGAAAGGCCCTTCAGCTGAAGTCCAGCTTACCCCAGATTTGTTAGTGAGGATAACTGGATACGATTAGCTCTATGTGCATATTTTTCGCACCCCAATCCTGCGTATCCAACTACCTTCAGTGAAAACTTGGACACACAAATTTCTGAGTCTTATATGCCCTTTACAAAAAGAGGGAGATAGTCTAGAGCGTCCCCTTGTCCATAAAACAAACAATGAAGAGTTCAGGTGGTTAAATAACAAAGGGCAATTCTTTCGGCTGTCCTAAATACCCCGGGGATGGTTCGCGGATCAGCTAAAGGACCGCAGCAGCATGGACTCTGCATTTGTGAGTGACAGAAGTTTTGTTGGTACAAAAGTGCGGCCTCCGTCTTGTGTACCTACATGACGAGGACGAACTCAAGAAAACGATTAGCCACTGCAAGTCGTTGTTGTTTGAGTATCATGCACATGTTGGTGATGAAAATTCAAACAAGTAATGCCTGGATGGTGGTGGATCAGGTTCAGGATCTACCTCAAGCAGCAGCTCTACCAAGGTTGACCCTCACCAAGAAAGATTGGAAAGACCAAATGATGCCGACAATAAAGACAGGGGAAAACTTGTTGTTGAATAATCTCCTTGCCAAAAGATTCTGCTCACTCTGCTGTTTGGTAAGTGGTGAGTGAATTCTCTGTCTGATTTGAACTTTTCTCTATTAAAAAGGTCTGAATACAAGTATTGAAATTTACTATATAGATGATCTAAGGAGAGATTATTATTTTCCTTTTAAAAGCAACCTCAAAGAGGAAAAATTAATTAAATAGACTATTGTTATTGGTCCACATTTTATTGCTGGCATTGCTCGCAACTGATTGGGGCATCTTGCTCGTATGCTTGTTTACGTTGATGTTTATAAAGATACTTCATGAGAACATTTTAGTGCAGAGGGGGGAATATATAATTGTTGTTGAAGCCGTCGTTGCTTTTTTTTTTTTTTTTTTTTTGTTGTTCGTAGCAATGGAAATGAAAAAATCGCCTTTATGCTGTTTAACCCATGGGGTATAAATTATGATCAAATTGTTGCTTCCAATAATTTGACATATTCGGTCTGTTTTGGAGGGCTTTTTAAGAGTTGTTTTTTGCTTTTTAAGTCCAAAAGTTGCTTCTGGAAGTGTTTAGATAGATTGTCAGAAGTGTTTTTATTCTCCAAAAACGCTTCTTGTCAAAGTCACAAAATATAGTTTCTCAAAGAAGCGCTTATGAAATAGACTTTGAAATTTATACTAAAATATTAATAATACATTATAATTTAAATATAACATTTTTTGCTTCGTTTGAGAAGCAAGTTAGAAAAACAAGTTTAGTTTGCTACAGTGTAAAACTCTCACATGCTATAGTAGTTTACTACAGTGTAAAGCTCTCATATACTACAATGTTTAAGTTTCAACTGTAAGTTCTAATTGCTTTTCCAAACCAATTCTTTGTAATTTTTAAAACAGATTGGAACTATTTTAACGCATTAAAGCTCTTTAAAAATATAGTTTCAAATACTTATTGAAAAGTTATGGTTTTTACTTTCTTCTTTTACTAGTTAAAAACACCAATAAAAGTTATGTCAAACGGGCCTATTCTCTTCTAAACATTTTGTTAATAAGCAATTGGCATAAAATTTCAAAGGGCTGAAACACAATGTCAGGTCATATCTTGATCTTGATCTGGATTTTTTATTATTATTTTTTATTTTTGCTAATAAGTGATACCTGGATTTTAAGATTCGAGAACTAGAGCTTTTCGGTTTACTACTTAGTACCTGGTTATTGGCTCAATATGATTACAAACAGATCTAATTCTTTCATGTGTAGGCTATACCCTTTTAACGTTATAAAGTTCTCACATGTAATAATATCAAAGATAAAACAAGCTATAATATAAAGCTTTCACTTACCTCAGTAGTTTTAACCAAATTTGATTCAAACCAATAATGCATCCACTGTTCACACAGTAGTTGCCATGTTTTATTTTCTTTTTGTTGCTTGAATTCTCAGTACCTTTGTACACCGCCTACAATTCTCATTTAGAAGGTTCCTGTGATTCAACAAGCATAACTAATTTGTAATGTTTTGATAGATGCCCCTTTATAGATTGGAGTTCAATTGTTAAAATATTGTAGTCAGAGGCATGCCCTGGAGAAAGTCATCGCAGTTATACGAGGCATGAAAACTCTACTGAATCATGAGCTTATTGTATTCCACCATCATATACATACATATATATATATATATATGAAGATATTGGTGTCATGTCTTTGGACAAGATAGTCTCTAAGACGTCTACTCTGCCTAGTTTAAACCATTTTCTTGTATTGCTCATTGCTAACACTCTAAAGACTCAAAGCTATAAATATTCAGTTCTTTACCTTTCACCAAGTACATTGATTTCATTAGGATACAACTACTAAGGCATAATTCATATACGAAAATAAATTAAACTGTCGGAAACGGATTCATTAAGCAGAACTGCAGAATTGTTTACATACCGGTCATCGCTGGCAGATGGCAAACATCAGGCACCGACTGACCCCCTACTTTTAACTACAATTTTATATGGGTGCCTTTAAATCCAGGGGGATTAAATATATGTATACCAAAAATAAAATATGAAATTAATTTATAACAGAAGAAGATGACAGAATTATTGTTCCGTATCCCACCAAGTTTTCTTTCTCCCTTGGACAAGTTAAGAGAAATTTCTCCTTTATCACTCTTGGTTCTAACCCCTTAATGAGCTGCCAAAATCAAAATGGTTGTTCCCAACCTAAATTGGAAAGTAAGAGCCTCATGGCTCTACGCCAACATCGCCCCACCTCACTTTGTATCTTGCTGCAAGATAATGGGCCCCAACAGGACCTCTGCTCCCATATGGATAGTATTCTGGAATTATCTTCTTCTCTTCAAGCTCTTTCAACAAAGGTGTGAACAATGACCAAGCAGCATCCAATTCATCACTTCGAATAAACAACCTCCTTTCCCCTTCAATAGCATCCAGCAGCAGCCTCTCGTAAGCGTCTGGAATCTCTTTTGAGTATCTATGAACAACCAAAGAATTTTAATTAAGTGAAATGGCATACATTCAAGAGGCAGGGGCAAAAATGAATCAATTACCAAAGTAACAATAAATTGCTGAATGTCAACACAAAACAAGGGGCAGGACCTTTGTAAACATTGTCAAACACTTTTTTTGATTATTGTCTCATTTAGTTAAGATTAATATCTAGAGGTGGGCATAGCGAACTGAGATTCTCCGAAAAAAAAAATGAAAGTGGTTTAAATTTACCTAGCTGCATAGTGAAGATTTAGATTACTGCGGTCCAATCTCATTCCCAGACCGGGGACCTTGTTATTGATCTTCAGATAAATAGCTTCGTCAGGTTGTACACGGATAACAAGCTCATTTGTAGCTCTATCAAGATCTGTCCCAAAATTTCGATTGTATAAGTTGCCAGGAACATGCCTAAACTGTACTCTTATCTCAGCCCTGGAAAGAAATATGTACAGAAGTTGAAATTTCAGTGGAAAAATAATAATCAAATCCAAACTGAGATGAAAAGAAAGAATACTAAGATCTAATCCTTGACAAACATACCTCTTATTATGTAAAGCTTTTCCGGCCTTCATTAGAAAAGGCACTCCATCCCATCTTGCATTATCTATAAAGAGGGCAGCAGCCGCAAATGTTGGAGTTAAGCTATCTTTGGGTACAGTCTTGTCATCTGTGTAGGCTGGGTATGTGACACCACCTTTAGTGTGGCTTTTATATTGCCCCACAACGACATTTTCAAGTTGCAAAGGCCTCATTGAACGTAGCACCTTCACCTGGCACCAAGCAACTTTAATGGTTCAGAGAGCAAGGAGGAAATGGAGCAATAAGAGATAACCAAGGATCCAGAATCTGACAATTTAAAAATAGCCATTTGCAGAATATATGGAAAACCTTCTCATTTCTGATATCCTCTGCATCCAAACTAACAGGGGTTTCCATTGCAAAGAGGGCTAATATCTGAAGCAGGTGATTCTGCATTATGTCTCTTATTATGCCATAATTGTCGAAGTACCTAGACACAAATCAAGGAAGATAATAACTCATAAGCTCACAGAAAAGATTAAAGTTTAAAATCATGCCCATTTGGGAAAGAAAACGTACCCTCCACGACCCTCAGTACCAAAATCTTCAGAGAATATCAATTGGACATTCCTTATGTACTGCCTTGACCACAGAGGTTCAAAGATAAGGTTAGAGAAACGGAGAACGGAGAGGTTTTCAACTAGCTCCTTTCCCAAGTAGTGGTCTATCCTAAATATTTGCTCCTCTTCTAGGTACTGCTTAAGGGCTTTTGTCAAAGCAGCAGAGGATTCTGAATCTCGACCAAAAGGCTTCTCCACAATGACCCTGGTCCAGCCATTACCAGAGGAAGCTGATGAGCTTGCACATCTTACAGCATCAATGAATATATTTGGAGGAATCGACAGATAGAAGAGGCGATTAGAAATCCTACCGGCCTACAAGAAAATCAATAAACTATCACTGTCAAACTAAATGAATAAATCCAAGATACGAGTAAGAAATAAAAAAAATAACTATATTCTACATGAGAAATTACAGTGTTTTTTGGTACATTTCCTCGTTGAAAAACTCCCTTCTCCCTTCTCCATTTAGCCAAAAGAAAAAATTACCTCATGTTCCTTTAATTTGTTGTCTAGCTCTTCAAAGTTTTGCTGTGAATCATACTGACCAGAATGGTAGAAACATCTTTTAAGAAACTGGTCCATCTTTTCACCACAATTTTCCCTGATATAAAAAAATCAATTTGTCAAGCACCCTTATTAACTTGAGTTGCTCATAAGCAACAACGGAAACAGAAACACACAATGACAACCCAAAGAGCTGAAATTTCACCTTTTATCAATTCTGCAAGTGAGGGTCTTACTAACCATGTTTCTAAGTTCTGCATCAGTCATCTTGCTCCTCGCATAACCATATATAGTAAAGTGCTGCCACAATATCACAAATTGCAAATTACATAATGACTTTAACGAGACATACATGACACATGAACTCAACAAATTCCACATAGCCAATTTGAATGAGGAAAGCAAAACTTAGGCACTCCTATACATTACCACTAGTGATCATATGCCAGTAAAATAAATTTGTCACATGGAAAAAAAAGAATGTAAGTAAAGCGTATCCAATTCTGTTGCAGATTTTGTGTAATACCACATCACTGACGGTGATAAATAGCATTTATCAACAAAGTAGAGAAGACAAACCTTGGGGAGACAATCCTCGTAATAAAGTGCAAAAAGTGCAGGAAAAATCTTCTTTTTGGCAAGGTCCCCAGAGGCCCCAACAACTGTAATGCTGACCGTTGATTCATTTCCACTGTCACCATCAAACCCAGCTGCCTCTTTAGATTCCTCTGAGGCTGTAACCGAAAGAAGCCCTTCTTTCAATTTGTTGAAAGGAGCGTCATTTTTAACTGGTGTCACTGTTGTAGCCACTGCAACTAAAACCCCAAAAAAAAAAAAAAAAAATCAACCAAATAAGACTTAAAAATATGAAGGAAAATCACAGAAGAACAGAACAAACCATGCTTAAACATGTTTACCAGCTGAAGTAAGCATTTTATTAAGAATACTGATTTTAGTTTGCATAAATCCTTCTAGCATACTGAAAAAACTCAATTTTTTCCTACTCTTCTAGAAAAAAAATTATAAATGGGGGGGAAACTCTTGGTGGTATAAAAATAACCGTGCTCATCAGCTAGATTAGACGTTTTCTCCAATTTTTTCCTAACAAAAACGTAATCTTTTCCTCTTCTGCTAGCAAAAAAGTACAATTAAGACTTTGAAAAATAGAGTAAATCTTGGTGGTATAAAAATAACGGTGTTCACCGGCTGGATTAAACATTGTCTCCAATTTTGTCTAACAAAAACGCAATCTTTTCCACTTTTTCCAGCAAAGATATAATTTTTTTTTTTTTGTTACAATTGATGATAAATAAAAAAAAATAAAAAAGTCGTCTTTCAATCACAAGGAGATAAAAACAAGCACCAATCTTGATTTTTCAATTTCCATTTTCATTTTATTCCATGAATAAAACTCAAATTTGCAAAGAAAAAAAAATAAAGACTAACCATCTTGCTGCATTCGGACGACATTGCGATGAGAAAGAATTTGCGATTGCAGAGAAACCTTGGCCGGCAGAAAACGTTTCGTGGCCGGAACGGCAATACGATGAAGCGAAGTCAACGATGACGACGATGAAGACGAAGAAGAAAGAGAAGGAAGCGATGAATAAGTACAACAAGACTGCGCCGAAGAGAGAGCCGCCGCCATTGATTCGAGAGATTGAGAAATTTTGGGGAGCAAAAAAAAAGGGTCGATTATTACAAGTGAAGCAGAAGAAAAGGTCGTAGCTGGTTTAAACGGCGAATTGTGAAAGAGACTTCGGAAACATCGAAGGGGCGTTTGTTTGATGAATAATGAAATGAAAGGCCTTTGAGATCTACGAGAGGATGTTTATTAATTAATTAATTAGTTTTTTTTTTTTTTTTTTTTGGGTTCGCCTTTGTTTCTGTTGTTGTTTTTTGTTTTTCTAAGCCAACACAGCACTTCTTTCTTCTCTCGTCTCGGCATGAAAAAAAAGACAAGTGCATTTTTGACACCCTATTCAATTGGTTGATTATTACTTATTTATTTTGTTTTGAATATTGAAGTGTTATTAGTTTGACCGGAATCGTTTGATGATGGCGAGTGGCCACCTAACTCCCTACTTTGGTTGGGCTAAGTCGAGTCTAAAGGCCCAATTGTCTAACTAGGCCCAAAATCCATGGACTACCGCCAAGAGAGGAGAAGAGAAACGACATAAAATTGGAAAACGACTAAAACCCACGGAACGTGGGCAGAGTTGAATATTGCATCAATCATTAAAGCACATCGACTCGTTGGCTTCAATTGGTAATTCGGAAAGAGCCATAATGCGGCAATGATTCTAAAACGACTACCACAATATACTAGAAAGGATAGCAATTAGAAAACGACAATACCTACCCAGCGATGATGTCATATGTAAAAACTCCAAACAATGATGATAATAAACGACAATTAGCTTTTCAAAACAACATAAAAAAGAAGGGAAAAAAACTATAATAAGATAGGAAAATGGGACGACAACTTTTTGACTGACAAAAGAATGGGAGGAAGAAGTTTGAGGAACAAAAAGATAGAGAATAACTCTGTTAAATAATAACATTTAAACGAGGTGTGATTTTGGGATTGGATGGAGAAAGATTAGGACATGAATTTTTCAACTCCTAAGCAAAAGAGTTTCTGCCTTGTATATAATCCAATTTATCAGTAATTCCGAAAAAGAAAAAAAAAGAACTATCCTTTATCAGTTGTATATACTAACATACGAGAAAAATTAGACCCGCTAAAGAAATAGTGGAATACCGGTTGAATTTATCAAGTAATAGAAGCAAATTCACATACAAGCAACAGCGTTGAGCTTTAGAGAATAAGTCAGAAAAAACCACCGGAGTACTGAAATGGAAATGATATAATGAAAACCCACAAACACAGGATTCAGTAAGTTTTCCGCTCTCCCTGTTTGTGCCCAATGACTTCTCCATGCCTCTAACTCCAACATTTTCGAATTTGACCCCAAATTTACACGAGTTGCACCTATAAAAACAACAAAATAATTAATTATATATGTTATTGATCTGTAAAAAAAAAAAAAAAAAAGATATCAATGAGAGATAATCTCCTGGCAAATATTCTTACCAATCAGTAGTACTTGAGTAGGAAAGAGCGCCACGTGACCACAAAGAGGTTATTCCACAACTTGCTTGCCCTTGTCTTTAAACTTGTTAGAGCTGCCAGTTCCGCTAGAGCTTGATCCTCCATCTTTCCCATTTGTTGTTTCTGTTAATGACAACAGCTGCCTTAGTAGTTGGAAGTACTCATCCTCCTCATGGCGATACATAAGCTGGATGCCACATTCCTGCACGCGCAAGTTTTCCATGCCGCTCTCAAATGAAGCCTCTATTTTGTTGCATTGGAACGGTCCCCGAGGTATGTAGGATAGCCACATGACTCTGCCTTCCTGAGTTAGGCATTTGAATTCTTCGTCGGTTGTCTTGTTGACGAGGAGGTTTTTGAAACAGTTGCCCCTTTCAGTTTGCAAATGACAATTAAGTTGATGTTGGTATGGATTCTTGAGGGAGGTGTAATCGAAATATGCACATAGAAATAATCCTATCCAATTGACATCGTTATGCAGATTTGGCGGTAGCTGGATCGTCACGGAAGGGCCACTACTGTGTTGTTCAAAAGACTCTAGCATTTCAATAGCAGGGACACACCAGTTGTGTATGGATTTTAGATCAGAGTCCTGTAAAATTAATTCAAGTGATCAGGCAAAAGAAAGATTGACAGAGATATATCTGGAAAGTAGAGGAGAAGAAGTACGACTAAAAATGGGTTACCCAAGTTTCGTCAGGATTATAATTTGAGGTTGTTGGTGAATAGAGATCCTGAAGTTGTTGACAAAAGGGATTCAGATCGTCAAGGATTGAACTCGCGCGCTGGATTATTGATTTCTTAAATTCTTTCACATCTTGTTGGTACAAGAGACTGATGCCACACTTACGCACTTCCAAGCCTGGGTTATTACTTTTGAATGTGATCTCCGCACTTTTAAGTTTACTGAAAGATTTAGGAAAAACATATCGAGAAATGTAGACAACCCAAATCAGTCCATCAAAATGTTTCCAGTAAGAAAGCGTATCCGGTTTAATGATGGGCTTAATTCCCTTCAGAATACCACGTCTATCATCTATTAGAAAATCGTACTCGAGGTCGTTATGGTCTTGTCTCTGTACAAGACGCTCTCGGAGGACTTGAATACATGCGCACACAACAAATCCCGTCCACTCTTTGTCATCATATAGACGTGGAGGTAGTTGCATTTTTACCTTCTGGGACGTGCTAACTTGCCCATTTTCGAACCACTCCAACTTTCGCTCCGAGGAAATAAAACATGGTACAGTTTAGCGTTGGGATCAAAAGTTTTAAATTCAGTAATTATCCCTCCAACATTGAGAAGGACCGTGACACCAGGACTGTTGAAGAAACATGGAAGCCAAGTTTTCAGCTTTCTTTGATAATCGACAACCATGGAACGATTAAGCCTCATGTTGTGGAGTGGTGGGCTCAGCAACGTCAACAACGAAACACCGGTGGAAGGGGGTACGCGTCGATAATCCAAAGTCAGATTAACCCCATACCTTTCCTCCAACAGTTGCACTGTTCAACACTTTGCTCACTATACAGAAGGTAGAGTCCACCAAAATTTACGTAGAAACACGGGCAATCTATTCCAAATGAAGCCTTCAAGAAACTGCATTGATTCAGTTGATCACTTGAGAAGGTGTCAAGTGGAATATATGATATCTGTTAGAGTATGGTGACCCAAATTTAGTTTGACCCGACCCGAAAAGCTCGCGGTGCGACAAATTGTGGTGAAAAATAAAAGTGGGATTTTTCATGAGATCTGTGGTGGGCTACGGGATCTCGCCGGGGGTGCGGGGGCAGAGCCCCCGTGGTACGGACCTGTGTTGTTGGGCCGTTTAATTTATGTTTTTGGGCCTTTAGGGTTTTGCCTATACCTATATATATGATGTATTGCGTTAGGGCTTGTTTTTATCGAATTTTAAGCCTCCCTAACACCTCCACTGTAATCTTTACGATTTTAGTGATTTTCTTCTCCTCTGTCCGTGGTTTTTTCCCATTTTGGATTTCCACGTAAATTCTGTGTGTTTTTATTCTTTGTTTCTATCGCATTACTTTTGCGACAATATCTAATGGAATCCATCAACAAGACCACATCCAAGATTATCTAACCACTTTGAATCTTCATTTGTAATTTGGTGGACATGAAGAGGCTCCAATGTACCTCTATTTGTTTCAAATCGACAAGTAAGGTTGTGACAAATTGTTGAATCTTTGTTCTTAATGGTTGTGGTAGTTAAATCCTTATGGACTGAGAAGAGAGCCCATAAAACAAGCCCCGCCCCCGTTTGCTTGAATTTTTTGGCAGCTCAATTTGGACTGAATGGTTAAAAACCGTCGGCGTTCCCGTTGCAGGGACACAAAACGTGAACTTCTTATCAAATTCCTGCAACAAAAAGTTATAACTTCCATTCATATATATAGGAGAAAACACATTTAATTTAGCGTTATTTTTGCATTCACTTTCTTTTGTAACAATATCAATGAATTTTTTTTATTTTATTCATCAAGCACTAAATTACTTTAAAAAGCAAGTATACTATGTTGGGAAATTTTAAGTTTTTTATTAGGTTATGTCCACAACGTATTAATAAAACAATTATATTATATTATGACTGTTTAATATTATAATGAGCTATATATAGTGATCTCTTTATGGAAATCCTATAAGTTATTAACCGGGTATGGGTTTATAAGTGGATACTCAATGTTGACCTAACTAGGTTTTATAGGATTCTAATGAAAAAGTACATTAAGGCATCATAGGTTATAGACTCCAAGTCGTCAAATAACTCTCCCCATCAAGAAAAGAAAGAACTCATTGAAGAACTAAGGTAATTTAATTAAAAAAGACAATAGCCCATTAATCTATCTTCATAATAATTTCGTACAAAAGTTGATAGTTGTTTTTATGGTTACAAGTATTATTCATTCATTTAGTTTCTTGATAATTTGACATGACATGATTTTAGGACTGTGGTATTGATATTTTAGACTTCTACAAAATTAAGAATTTTTATATTAAAGTTTTCTAACAAATGACATGAGAGCGATTATTATGTTATATTATTAGAATTGTTTCACACAAATTGTTTTTTATTTTTTTTCTATTTTGAAATTTTTGGATAGAAAAATTTTGGATTGTTTGTGTGAATCAAGATTCTTGCAAAGAATTGTTATTTTGATTGATCCATAGTATTATTGTAGGTTATTAAGGATTACAGAGTTGAATTGCAGTGAGAAAACTTAAATTTTTGGTAAATTTTTATTTTTCGTAAGGAATTTTTGTCGTATATTCGCGACGGAGTGCTGCGGTGCTCATCAGATCAAGGCTGCAAGAATCACAGCATTAAGGCGCTTGTCTACAGCACTGCCAGCGAGGCTAAAAAAAAAAAAAAACTATGGCACTATGGATAAAAGACCATGCTATGATTCACCCAACACTACGACGAGGCATGCCGCAGCACTGTGGGCAAACAACATGATGCAACCTCTAATGTGTAGATAAATTTAATTAGAACCAACATGTTGCAACCTCTATTGTGCATATGAATTTAGTTAAAAATATCAAGATGTTTGTGTATCTATTGTTTATACAAATTGTGACCTGCCCAAAGGTAAATTACCATTTGGCCAAATAGCGGATACACTTGTGGTCACAAATATGTGACAATTATAAAGTTTTCCATCTGAACAATAATCAGTCCAAAGAAAGGCTATTGTTTGAAGGATTTATTGTCAATATTTAATTACTATGTTGAGAGTACCACTTATAGTTGATGTCTTTGTTCAAAGATTAGACATCAATGTTGTGCTAGGTATCTTAAGATGGGTCTCCAATTTTGTTTTGTTTTGTCATTTATTTGTTTTATTACGACATCCTTTTTCATGTGAGTATGTTGTTTTGTTTTATTCTCTATTCAGTTTTCATTGCTATTGTTACAAATGTTTTTGCCTAAGTTAACAATATCACAATGCTAAATGGGACAAATTTTAAGGTTTGAAAAGAGAATGTAGAAAATCGTTCTCAAATGTATGGATTTAGACCTTGAGCCAAGGGAAGAGCGACCTGCTTCCACTACAGAAAATCCTAATGAAACTAAAATTGAGAAGTAGGATCGTTCTAATCGCACGTGCTTAATGATTGTGAAACCCTCCATTCCGGAGGTGTTTTGGGGCTTTATTACTAAGAGTAGTAATGCTAAGAAGTTCCTTAAGAAAATAGAGCAATATTTTGCTAAAAATGAAAAGTTGGAAAAGAGTAACCTTTTGGCTAAACTTGTTTCCATGAGTATAAAAGAAAAAGAAACATAAGAAAGTACATCATGGAGATGTCTCGTCTCACTTCAAAACTTAAGTCACTAAAGTTGGAGTTGTCTGAGGATTTGCTAGTGCACTTAGTTTTAATATCTCTTCCTATGTAATACAGACAATTCAAAGTGAGCTATAGCATCCAAAAGGACAAATGGACTCTTAATGAGCTTATATCTCACTGTGTGGGAGAAAAAAAAAGGCTTTAGCAAGATAAGACTAAAAATGCTCACTTAGCATCAACCTCTTAGAGCAAGAAAAAGAAGAGAGCTAAGGATGTTGCAAAAGAATCATCTCAGTAGAAGAAACAAAAGAAGCAAGATGAGGAGTTTATTTGCTACTTCTGCAAGAAGGAAAGAAACATGAAGAAAGAGTGTTCCAAATACGCCGTTTAGAGTGCAAAGAAGGGTAAGCTTCTTATTTTATTTGTTCTGATTTAATTTAGTTTCTATACCTAAAGATACTTGGCACATAAATTCTGGTGCTACTACTCATATAAGTATGTCTATGTAGGGTTACCTGTGGAGCCAACTGCCAAGTGATGCGAAAGAATTCATCTTTGTGGACAATGGTAATAAACTTGCAATTAAAGCAAAGGAACCTTTAGATTATTGTTAAAGACTAGAGTTTATTTGAATTTAAGTGAGGTTTTGGTTACACTATCTTTTAGATAGAATTTAACTTCTATTTCTAGTTTGGACAAATTCGGTTATTTTTATTCCTTTGGAAATAATAAAATTAGTCTTTTTCAAAATTCAAGTCTTATCGCTATCAAATTTTTAATTGATAATCTTTATATACCTAATAATATTAATTCCTATAATGAAATTCCGCATACTAGTACATATAGTACAAAACATAAATTAAATGAGAATTCTACCACCTTATGACACAAGTGTTTAAGTCATATCTCTAAACATCAATTGGCTTTCTTTTTATCAATCCACTCGATTGATAATAAAACGTAAACATTAAGCATTCGTTCCCTTTTTATAACTTCCCGTCACCCATGACGGTTACATCACTCAACGTATTACGGAACATTTTTCGTCTAAGAACGTTATATTAAATCGGAGCGTTCGACTCCATTCTAGCTATTTTGTAAAAATGACGATTTTGTCCTTAGCGGGTTTTTGTCCATTTTCAAACTTAACAATACTCATAACTTAGCTTTAACATTACACTACGTGCATAATACATAAAAATTACCACTAAGGAACATTTTTCGATATCGGGCGTTTCAGGTCCGTTTTGGCCTTTTTTCACAAAATAACCATTTTGGCCTTAGTGTCATTTTCCTTCATTCTTTCCTTGTCTAACTTTCAATCCTTAAAACTTAACATCTATAACAATGTATCTCAATACAGTTCATACTGTAAGCGAGATTGCCACTTACTTAGACTCCGAGCTCAGCGAATCAAGTTGTTCCTTGCTGTATCTACAGTATACGAAGCATCTTCTACAGTGCTTCTCGAGCGACCATGAATAGCTAGGAATGCTTCTTGGAGATCATAAATTCTTGAACATGTCCTTTTGGACTCCGATATAGCATTTTGAATCGCCTCGATCTGCGTATAGTCAATACCAGACGATTTTTACTGGAGTGAAATTAGCTCGAACGGAGATCACTGTTGCGTTCAGAGCATCGAAACGAGTCAGAAGGCAGTCTCGGATCGTCGATCGGAGGTCCGGATCGTAAAATCCTAATTTGACGGTTGGCCGCCATTGACCGGCGGTTAACCGCCATCACATGGCTTCGTTGGCAGCTGGGCTTGAGCCTACTCCCCCTAGATCGACTCTCCTGAGTCCATTGGTGGGGTCAATTTCTTCCAATTTGGCCTCCAATCATGCAAATCGAAGATGGGATTCTCGGCCCAAAACGGTGGCTCCAATCTCCCACCTCCAGCGGTGCTGCCGCGAAATTGGGCTGGGGAAAATGATTCTCGTCCCTCTCTAAGCAGTTCCCCCATGGTGGGGCTGCTTGACTCTGCCTCGATCTATGGTTCCACCTCTACCACGATGGCGCTCCAAGGCGGAGGCCGTTCTCCGCCTTTCCGTGGCGGTTGGCCAAAATTGAAAGCTCCAAGAGCTTCTTCGAGGGCCTCTGAACGTTTCCCCCTAATCAATTTGGGGCAACGAGGCTGAGAACGGTGGCCACCACGGTGGTTGGTGGCGGAGCATGAGGAACTCCAATTGGCCGTAGCTGGGTGGTGCAATTGGGCGAGGGGTTTCACTTACCGTCCCCCTCTGATCATTTTGGCATCGGCGGTGTGCCTCACCGCGGCTCCGACGGTGGTGCCACGGCAGACCTAGGGTAACTCCAGCGAGGCTTCTCTAACCAGAATTGAGCTGGGAAAAAGATACCTTCTTGTTCCTCTCATCACACTGAGTCCATAGACACCAAAATCACCTCGATTGGTGGTCGGACGGTGAAGAAATCAGCTCGAAAAAATTTAGGTCTCACCGCCACTTTGGGCAACGCGTGAGCCCTCCTCCGGTAGTGTTTTGGGTTGCTCGGTACACCGTTGAGCTCAGCTCGTCGAGATCTTTCCAACGGTGTGGGAGGTGTCGAAAACCGAGTTCAAAATCTCAAATTCATTTTTGTGAAGAGATAGAAAGTAGAGAGAGAAAGTGATGAGAAAGAAAGTTGAGTTTATCTCGAATTTTCTCTTCTTTTTTTTTTTCTTTTTCTCTCTCTTTACTTTTATATAAAAATTGTGATCTACGCAGTCCAATTCTGTACTACGTGACTTTAACACAGTCCAATTCTTACACTGCATTACCTTTACAGTGTAATTTTTATACTGCATAATTTCATCAATGTATTTTCTTACACTGTATTATTCTAATACCGTATAATTTCTCATGTTATTATACAGTATTTCTCCTTAGATTACATTTTTCATCTCAATATAATCCTTAATTTAATGCATTAAAATTCTCGGTCGTTATAATTCTTTAACTTTCTCCTCTTCCCATCAAGAAGATAAAGAGTTGATAGTTGCTTTTATGGATACAGGTTTAAATCCTTAGTACGGTTTCTTTATAATCTGACATAGTATGATTTTAGTATTGCGATATTGATATTTTAGGGTTCTACAAAATTAAGAATTTTTTTATTAAAGTTTTCTAACATACTATCCCTTAAAGAAGTGCTAAAATTTAGGGTTAGTCTCTGGTATAGAATGAAGTCACATTCTCTACAGGTGGGGAACGATCTAAAGGTTAATATTAGATCTTAACGAGGTTTATGCAGTCTTTTTCAAACCAAATTATAGCCCAAAACATAATAATTTTTTTTAATTATCAAATTCCTTTCTCCCCTGCCACCCAAATGCATGCCCCAACACACCTAGCCCCCTTCGTGGCTCGCTACCTTCGGTGAGCCCATCCCGTACTTCCAACCTCTGACGGTAAGAAAAATGAAGAAATACACATCTAGATTTCCTCAACCTTCCTTGCTGAAGTAAGAATGAAGAAACCCAAAAATATTGAAAACCCAAAATTTGTTGTTCCCTATTGTTTATAGATTAAATATCCAAATGTATAAATAATTTTGAAATTATTATGAAAACCAACAAAGCTACATCAACAAGATTGACAAAGTTAAAAGAGTCAAAAATCATATCAAAATCAGAACCAAAGCAAACATTATAACTTAAAAATTCAAATTTATTCCCCCATTAACCAATTTCTCGATAAAATAGATATAATAATTTCAATTATAATTTACTAGCCTTTAAATCAAAAAAAATTATAAAGTGAAAACACATAGATCATGCAAATATGGTATTACCTTTCAATAATATACAAATTGATTTGTAGAATAAAAATTAATTTTACAATGCAAAAAACCCAATGCAAAAACATAGATCTTTTATGAAATCAATGTTTGTTATCATCGGAGGAAAAGGCCAAGGACGCAAACTAAAGACGGCTCCTCAAGGTTGACAAAACCATCTAGATTTATGTTCCTCATCAACGAGAACATCAACCAAGATCCAAACATTAAGGTTTCAATGAAGAACAATAGCCCTATTGGGAAGAGATTGAAGTAGACAGCGGTGGGGAAGGGGAAGCCAATCATGGCTATGGGGGGACGCGAAGGTTGACGGCTGGCCAAGGGCAAACCGTATCTAGTGAAGGCCGACAGTTGCAGGTGTGGCAAAGGTCAGACCCGATCTAGTGAACGAAGGCTGACGACAAGGTCTTGAAAAGTCTAGCCGAGGTCAAATGGAGGAAGATGCGAGGGGAGAGCGGATAAGTCTAGTGGTTTTTTGAAGAAAGAGGGAGAGACGAAGAGGGAAGAAAGAGGGAGAGATAGATCAATTTTTTTTGGAATAATGGGAAGTAAAATATGCAACCAAATGTATTTTCAAACTTTTAGAATTATTTTATATCACCAGTTGGATCAAATCCTAACGGTCTAGAAAACTATTATCTACCGATAGAGAATTTCGCCGTTCTCCAACACAACTTTTCTCTTAATAATAATATTGTTAAAGTATGGTGACCCGGATTCAGTTTGTTGTGAGCAAGATTAGTACCCATAATAATCCTACTGATATGATGACTAAGACATTATCTACATCCAAGTTTGAGCATTGCTTGGACTTGGTTGGTGTTTGCTGTTGAAGTTTGCCCTTAGGGGCGTTTTTGTGGAAGAGGTGAAGATAGCTCGTTGAAGATTTGTTCCTTGAAGCAGAATTCATGTCAAGGTGGAGATTGCTAGAGTATGGTGACCCGAATTTAGTTTGGCCCGATCCGAAAAGCTTGTTGTGTGACAAATTATGGCGAAAAATAAAAGTGAGATTTTTCATGAGATCTGTGGTAGTAGTGGAGGGATCGGGCCGATACGGACCGTTGTTGTTGGGCCATTTAGTTTATGTTTTTGGGCCCATAGGGTTTTGCCTATACCCATTTATATGATGTATTACGTTAGGGCTTAATTATTACCAAATTTTAAGCCTCCCCAGCGCCTCCATTGTAATCTTTACGAGTTTAGTGATTTTATTCTCCTCTATCCGTGGTTTTTTCCCGTTTTAGGTTTCCAGTAAATTCTCTATGTGTTTTTGTTCTTTGTTTCTATCGCATTAATTTCGCAACAAATATAATGATCGGACACGTCTCATCATCAAAAAGATCATATAGTTATTTAATTAGTCATATTTTAAATATCTCAAGTCTCTTCCTTTCTCCTATGGTTTATTTTTTGCGTCATCTCGTCTTCTAGTCTCAGAGGACTAGATACCCATGGCGCCTACAGATTGCACGTGTTTCATCGACAACGTGGCCACCTCAACATGTCTAGGATGGTGTTTTTTGATCTTAATCACAATCTCCTTCTTCAGTTACCAACTTTGGGCATCACACTCAGCTCAAATCTAGACCCATTATCATTGAGGCCCTTCCCACCATGAGCCCAGCACTGTCGCGAGCACATGCATCGCAAGCCCTTGTCATCAAAACCCTCCCCATTGCAAGTGCCCAGCCCCCACTGTGATCCACCCATCGCAGCACCCCGGCTCCATCACTCTCTCTCTCAATCTAGGTTTTTTTTTAAAAAAAAAAATCGATGTATGCCACTCTATCAAGCAGTTTAGAAGAACAATTAGAATTAACGGTTTTGTTTAAGAACTGTAGTATGCGAGAGCTTTATACTATAACAACTTTTTACTTTTTATTATAACATGTAAGAGCTTTACACTATTTACGATTGTAAATGATGGTTCAAATCTTTCTTCTAAACAGGCTATATAGCCCTTATTGTTTTTAGGGTCTACTAAATTTTTATTTTTCTAATTATAAGTTATTGTTATTTTATAGAAATGTCCTCCCACGTTAGATCCATGCCTAATAAGCTAATACATGATGCAATTTGTTAAAAACTCGATCGAATCTGACAGAAGGAGTTTAATTACAAAGACATTAAGAATTCTACGATTATTTCACTAAAATTAAAAGAACAAGACGAAAATGTCACCTAATAAAAAGTTTAGAGATCATCAATGCAAATTATGAAGTGTTTGACAAGTTTGGTTCCAACCAACTACATTATAAAGCTCTCCGTAACTATAGTAAGTTATTACAGTATAAAGCTCTCATATATTACAAATTTTAGATCTCAAATGTTATAATTTTTAGACTAAAATTTTCAATTTTAACCGTTTTGTCAAACACTATGTTGCTCTCCCCTTTTATTCCTTGTCCTTGAAAGCAAAAGTTCTTCCAAAAAAAAAAAAAAGAAAAAGAAAGATAGTACTCACTTTTTTTTCGCTTTTCCCCGAGCCTAATGCATCCAGAATTGATGTGTCTGCTCGACGACCAACGACCCTAAAATTGGCAGAATGGGTAGCAGTGAAGGAGGAGAATCATGTGATTGTAACGCTTCAATGTCAACAGTAACGTTCATGGGTTGTGGGGTTCTGCAACAGCCGATATGAATACTTTAGATAATCTTTTGGATGAGAGAGTTAATAATGATGGATTTGGGAATTAAAAAAAAAAAAAAAAAAAACAGAAGTTCGGGTAGGAACACTAACCTTTTAAATCCGAAAAGGTGACCACAATCTACAACTTTTTGTTGATCCTCATCAATTGGCCACTCAATTTCTTCAGCAGTAATATGTGTCCACATCTCTTTAAATGTTCGGAGATAAGATTCATGTAGGTTGGTCGGACTGTTTAGCGTGCACTCGGTTATTGTATAAATCAACAAATTCAGATCTTGCTCATATGCTGTCCGAATTCCGCAGACTTCAAGGTCCACATCCATGCCACAACTTTGAAAGGCGCAGGATAAGAGAGTAGATTGATAACTCTTAAATGGTTCTATGCATTGTTCTTTTGGAACATGAAACATTAGTAGTCGGTATGGCCCTTCGAGTCTGTCGAGTTTAAAGGAAGCCCACTGTCACGTCCCAAAAGAACTCTTGTTGAGAGGTGGGCAGTCCAGGATATAAGTACTGCTCTTCGGTCCTCTACCTAGCCGATGTGGGACTTTTTGTACGTTACATCACGCTCTATATATGTGTTTTTCATCCGCAACCAACTTTAGAGAAAAATATAGACAAGTAATTTCTGAATGCAGATTGTTGACAGCAACATCATATGAACGCCTTTTTAAAACAACATATACAGAAAATCCTACCCATGCCCAATCATTACACAAGTTCGAAGGACACACACAGCGTACCTCATTCCCAAAGGCTTGAAAGGGGAACCACGCTAACATTGTTCCGAGAGGAAAAGCGCAGCGGAAGTAGTAGTTGCGTGCATGGTGTCCCTATATAATGTGTAGTGAGAAAATTGTGAGGGGAGAAGCATATATGCATAACAAACAACAAGAGAAGAGAGAGAGAGAGAGAACTGACATCCAAGAGTTTTGAAAGTATTAAACGTAGTTCAGTCCTCAGTTGCATGGTCTGGAAACTTTTGTCCCCTTGCTTTGCTGCTGAACTTGGATCCTCAGTAGAGAGTGCTTCTTCTACAGAAATCAAAAGAGGATTTGGTATAATAAAATCTTCCCCTGTTTCATGGGATGGGTCCTCTGAAGCATGTTGTTGCCCCCCTCCCTTACATTCCATCTCGTCGACATCAAGTATTGGAAATTTGGAGTTCGGTCTACCAAAAGTATCATCCATTTGGAAATTATCTGCGTCTTTATGGTCCCTGTCAAAAAATATGTCACTTACATTTCTAGTAAGCGCTTCCACATCTTGCTCATAGATTAGATGTGCCGCACACATTTTCATCTCCACATTTGGCGTAAGGATTTCAGCTGAAGCTCTTAGGTGGCTTGCTTTTTTTAGCTTCTTAGAGAACAACTCTCGCGGAATATAATGACAATATCCTATTGACGTTGCATCACAATCCAAGAAGGCTGGAAAGAGCGCACCACATTTCTTTAGGTGACCTTTGTCAGCGGAAAACTGCCAAATACAAGACACGTGGATGGTAGAAGTGAGATGAGATGAAACCAAATTTTCAGGCACTTTGGCCGCAATAACTGAGAGGAGGGCAAGCCCCAACCAAGTTGGGTCACTATCCAAATTTCGAGGTAGTGGGATTGTTACAGTAGACCCAGCACTTGAATAGCTGCACCGTCCCAAACTCAATTCAGACGTTAGTCCAAACTGAAAATGGTAACTTTCATGTCGATAAATTTGATCCTGTAAAACAAAAATGTTAGTACAATTCCCATGCACATGAATATGTGTATGAACCTAAGAAGTTAGAATGCATGAGTTTGATCACCTCGAAGAATTGATCATAATCTTCACTACGATCCACTGGCACTGGGGAAGAGTCAAAGGGAACATTAGGGATTCTGGTGTTTTTTTTTTTCCCTATCTATCAAACAAAAATCACTAGAGTTAGAAGCTTTCGTGGTAAATCGACTTGTAGAGATTTCTAGAAAAGTATAATCAGGGGCAATTAAAATATCTAAGCTTGATGGCAGTTCCATTGGCAAAGACTTAAGCTTGCTACACCCACTCAAGTACAGTTCTTTGAGCTTGGAAAGTTGGTTGATGCTTTCAGGTAAGCTGCTGAAATCGTTGCCAATCAAAGATAAATACTCCAGAGATGTCAAGCAGCCCAAATCATCAGGAATTGCTCCTTCTGCTAGATTGCAAACACTTAGATCCAACCGTTTCAAAGAACATAAACCCGAAAATGACTCTGGCAATTGCAAACCAATGGATTCTGCAGACCCATCACTTGGCAACAAACAACAGCAAAAGGTGGATTGCCATGACGACGAATTTGGAACTCTTGGCGATCCTTGAAAAGAAAGTACTTTAAGGTTCTTCAGGGATACAATGGAGGAAGGTACTTTCCTTATAGCAGTTCTTGTTGCATCAAGCTTCTCCAGACTCTCCAACTTCCCTATGTTTTCTGGTAATTGGTCAAGACGTGAGCACCACATGAGATCGAGTTCTTTCAGAGATGTCAAACTGCAAACGGAATTTGGAAGACTCAAAAGGTTTTTGCAAAATTTTAAATCTAACAAAACAAGGCCGGACAAGCGTTTGATTGACATTGGTAGCTCTACTATAGCAGTTCCATTCAAAAAAAGTTTGGCTAATCTTTCCATGTCTCCTGCAATCTCTGGAAACTTGTCGAGTTTGGAACAATTAGAAAGAATAAAAGTTTCAAGAGATTGCATTGAGATTTTGTTGGGAAGCCTTTTTATATTTTCACAGCCTTCCATGTCCCATAGAACGAGTTGTCTGAGATCTCCAACCGACGGGTGAATCTCAGATAATCTTTTACATCCTTTGAGAATCAGTTTCTCAAGATTAGGAATCTTGCTGAAGTCAGGAGCCTTGGTCAAGTATTGGCAATCGCTGAGATCAATCAGAGTCAATTTTTCCGCCAGCTGTCGTAAAAATTAATATAAAATAAGTAATTTATTGAACGGGAATGAATAACAAAATATATCTTGAAGTGATCTACAAATAGTACTAAATCATGAGAACATAATCTTACCTTGCTTGTATTCCATAGCTGTTCAATTCGGCTGTTCGGTAACTGGAGTTCAACAAGGTTATCAGGTTGAAAACTTAAAGGCATAAGTTTGATAGGACAACCATGCCATTCCAAAAACCGTAATTCATTAGAAAGATACCCAAGGTTTCCAGAAATGTCCACGTTACTGATTTTCAAGAACCTCAGCTTATTCAACTTTGGGAATGGGTCGGCATCCATGTGTACTTGCTCTCTCTCGGGCAAGCTTAGCCATATGCCTTCAATATTTTGTGTCCCCTGTTGCAGATATCGAGTTTCAAATCCATGCATTTCAAAATATATATATATATCTACATGCATGTAATAGCATATAAGTAATAACGCAAGACACAATCCACCTTAATAAGGATTTATAAAATATTACCAAAAATTTGTGTAATTAGAAATCAATGAACCAAATAAGCAATATTTCCTTCATCAAAACAAAGAAAGGGAGCAATATCACCCCAAATTTGTTCTATGTATGGTATCTCTTACCTTGTTATTCAGAAGTACGTCATAAACATCCTTATAAAGCCACAACCTGCTACGGTTGCCGGGCTCATCAGGAGATTCTTGACGAATAATTTCCCGACCCAATTCTTGCAGAGAATCATGCATCCACACCCTACCGGTATTTTCATCAATAGTTAACAAAGATTTTTGAACAAGGACACCAAAATCGATGATTGGATAACGGTCACAACTCTCTAGTAATTTCTTCACGTAAGTCTCATCCTCTCCTTGAAAGAAACACGCAATGTCCAAGAATGCTTTCTTCTCTGTATCCTGTAATCCATCAAAGCTTATTTGAAATGCACCAACAATGTCTTTATGAGGATATTGCTTTAGTCTAGCCAATGCACTTGACCATTCATCTAAATTTCTTCCATACAAGAACGAACCAAGAGTTTCAAGCACTAAAGGCAAGCCACTAGCACACTTTACTACATTCTCGGACAGGTTGACATAATTATCGATCGGATGCATTTTCTTGAAAGCATTCCAACGGAAGAGCTGAAGAGCTTCATCTTCACTTAGTTTGTCAACATTGTATATACCATCAGTCCCATACGAACTCAACAAGCTTATGTCTCTAGTTGTCACTATGATTCTGCTCCCTTGGCCATACAAATGCGACAGCTCTTCTCTCTGCTTCCAACTAAAGTTTTTATCTGATTTATGTGATCAACGTCGTCTAGAATGATAAGTACACTAATGTTGTGCAATAAAGGGGCCGTTACTGTGTCGGTTCCGATGTTAGCATTATTACTTTCTCGCTGGAAAAAATTATGCCAGTAATCTAGACCATGTCTTGCAGTTTTCTGTCTGACGTTTTCAACAAAGTAACTGGCTGCATAGTCCATCCGGTACAATTTAAAAAATTCTCGCGCTAGTGTAGTTTTTCCAATCCCGCCCATCCCCCAAATCCCTATGGTGAGAATATCATTCCCTCTCCCACCCATGTGCTGAACAATTTTACTTGCACGATAGTTAATTCCGACCAAGAACCTGTTGGCAGTACTTGAGCGCATAAGAGTCAATTTGTATTTAACGTTTTCAACTATTTCCGTAATAACCTTTGTCTCGTACCTGCAAATAGAGCACAACCATAAGGCATTGCAATTTGCGTCTTAAATAGTATGCAATCAATCATTATTATCACTTATCATTTACTAAAAAACAAGTAAAAATAAATTAGATACTATTTCAAACTTTTTGAATGATATGTCAGGGATTGGTTAGACATCATTTAAGATATCAAAATTAGATAGAGAACTTGAACCCAATCCATAGATAAAGATAGTATAGATAATATTAATCAGGGTTAAATTCACAGATTGGAATTATAATTGTTTGGTTACTCTTTGGAATATAATAGGATAATAATTGTCTTTGACAAGATACTGATTTGTTTAATCATGAAGGATTAAAATATGGTCTAGAATGATTTTTTTTTCCCTTTTAGAACACGCCAAAAAAAAAAACTACCCTCAATAATTGGAACAGGCTCATATCCAAAATACACTTGTGTTTAGCGAAAATACCACTTTCATCTTTCTTGTTATAAAAATGTGGAAATCGAAGTTTTTGTGAGCAAACATCGAGTGCCAGCATTTAGAACGAATAAATGAGATCGGCTAAGCCGTTTACAAAATAACTATTAGCTAGATCTCTCTCAAACTCATGTATTGTATTCGTCAAACATTCACTTCGCACGGAAGAAATAACTAAGATTTATAGTAGCTTAATTATAAGGAAAATATATAAGTTCTAAACTGTATAGAAAATTGAATAACAAAAATAAAATATAGAAAAAAAAAAGGACGAGAGGTTTATAGGATGGTTTGGAGAGTAGTTTCTACCATACAGTCTCAATAATAAATAGTGTAAAGCTATTATCTACTACAATATAAACTGCTACAGTGTAAAACGTTTATGAAAACATTAGTTGAAACTTTATGATTAGAATCATTCTTTCAAGACCCTGTTAACGTGGTTCAGCAACAAGATGCTACATGACTACATCCACGAATTACGAACAAAGAGGAAACAGACTCCATATATGAACACATCACAAAACATATTAAAAAAAAATAAGTTGGCCGAGAGTAAAATTAATAAAAACATTTTTTAATATAGAAATAAATAGAAATCAAGTCAAAACTATTAAAAAAATACTTGATTTTCCCAATAAATTGAAGCATAGAAATGACGTACTGATCGTTATTCAAATGCCATCCGCTTATGTGGCCGACTACAGATAGAGCGTCCTTCCATCTCTTCACCTTCTGTATATCGTCTTTGGAACTTTCTTCACGCTTAGCAAAGGCCTCTCCGAATCCCCCTGTGAGCTTTCTTACCTCCGACGGGTCGACGTTATAGAAAACCGGGAAAATATTCTTGAGTTTATCGGCTTTGAAGCAGTCGACAATCTTGGCAAGCTCCTCCAAACACCACGTTGAATCAGCATAGTTTCTCGAAAGAACGACGACGGCGAATCTTGATTGTTCAATTGCTTGCAAAAGCTCTGGCGCAATGATTTTTCCCCTCTTAAGTTCCTCATCGTCCCGGAAGGTACTAACACCGCTTCGTTTCAAAGCAAAGTATAAGTGGTCAGTGAAATTTCTACGAGTGTCCTCGCCTCTAAAGCTAAGAAACACTTCACATGTTTGAGAAGAAGAAGAAGCTGGAGATATTTCTTTCGTCTTACTCATATTTTCTCTCCCTTGCATATTTTCTGTGCTTATCGACTACTCCTATTAAATGGAAGCGGGTTTGCAAATTGCAGTTTACATCAAAGTATTGGTCGAGGATAAAATTTTCAGGAAGTTATAAGATGTTGAACGGTTGTAAAAAGACTAATAACGGTCAAGGATAAAATTTCTAAGAAGTTGCAACAAGAAGTTGTAAATGTTGAACTGTTGCAAAAAAGGCTAGAACTAGTCAAGGATAAAATTTTCAGGAAGTTACAAATGTTGAACGGTTGTAAAATAATTAGTACTGGTCGAGGATAAAATTTTCAGAAAGTTGCAAATATTAAATGATTGTGAAAAGACTAGTACAGGTCAAAGATAAAATTTCCAAGAAATTGTAAATGTTGAACGGTTGCGAAAAGACTAGTACTGATCAAGGATAAAATTTTCAAGAAGTTACAAATATTGAACAGTTACGAAAAGACTAATACTAGTCAAGGATAAAATTTTCAGAAAGTTGCAAATATCAAACGGTTGAGAAAAGACTAGTACTGGTCAAGGATAAAATTTCCAGGAAGTTACAAATGTTGAACGGTTGTAAAAAGACTAGTTGCGAAAAGACTAGTACTGGTCAAGGATAAAATTTTCAGAAGTTACAAATGTTTAACCGTTGCGAAAAGACTAGTACTGGTCAAGAATAAAGTTTTCAGGAAGTTACAAATATTGAACGGTTGCAAAAAGACTAGTACTGGTCAAGGATAAAATTTTCAAGAAGTTGCAAATGTTAAACGGTTGCAAAAAGACTAGTACTGGTCAAGGATAAAATTTCCAAGAAGTTGCAAATGTTGAACTGTTGCAAAAAAGGCTAGTACTGGTCAAGGATAAAATTTTCAGGAAGTTGCAAATGTTGAACGGTTGCAAAATAACTAGTACTGGTCGAGGATAAAATTTCCAAGAAGTTGCAAATGTTAAATGGTTGCGAAAAGACTAGTACTGGTCAAGGATAAAATTTTCAGGAAGTTGCAAATGTTGAACAGTTGCAAAAAGACTAGTACTGGTCAAGGATAAAATTTCCAAGAAGTTACAAATATTGAACAGTTGCGAAAAAACTAGTACTAGTCAAGGATAAAATTTCCAGGAAGTTGCAAATGTTGAACGGTTGCGAAAAGACTAGTACTGGTGAAAGACAAAATTTCCAAGAAGTTACAAATGTTGAACGGTTGCGAAAAGACTAGTACTGGTCAAGGATAAAATTTTCAAAAGTTGCAAATGTTTAACGGTTGCGAAAAGACTATACTGGTCAAGACTAAAATTTTCAAAAAGTTACAAATGTTGAACGGTTGCAAAAAAACTAGTATTGATCAATGATAAAATTTTTAAGAAGTTGTAAATGTTGAACGGTTGCAAAAAATATAATACTGGTCAAGGATAAAATTTTTAGAAAGTTACAAATGTTAAACGGTTGTGAAAAGACTATTTATATTTATATTTATTTTGATTCTTATTCTTATGTTTTTGCTTTTTCTTTCAGGTATGCTTTTAAGTCTACCGACCCTTTCACGATTGGACGAGATATCTAAAACCATCCAACTGAGCATCACTTCAAGCATTCCTGGAAAAAGGGTAAGGGGTATTAACGACTTTTACTTGAACAAGAAAATTTGAACCAGGTTCTTTGAATCAGTATTTGAAACAATTAGACATTATTTGGTAGGAGACAAAAAAAATTGAGAAGGCAAAAAAAAAAAGATAAAAGAATATAGATATGAGCCTTCTTTTGACAAAAATGTCAGAAACATATGGTTTCAAACTACGGTATTTTTTATCATAAAATTTAAACAAAAAAAAGTTCAAAAACAAACACAACTCTTTTTTATCTATAAATCTATATCTATCAATCTATTTATACATCTACAAGAGAATCAAAAGAGATTTGACCATTAATCCCCTCCTTTAGTCATGCGTTAACCTCATGACAAAAAGACGTCATTAATTTAAAATGACGATGAAGTTAATAGATTATCTATCACTACTTTATGACAAAAAGAAAAAAGAAAAAAAAAATCTAATGATTGTAAAAACTTGACGAGGAAAAAGTTATGTAAACCTAAGAATTAAGATGGCTTAAAGATTAGAAAATGCAACAAAAAATCAAACAAAATGAAAAAATGAAAAACTTTTTCATATTAATACTGCCACCAAAAGTCTCACAAATCTCCACATTTTCAAACTTATATCTATTCAATAATAATCTATATTATTAAACATTATAAAGTACTTTTTTAAGCAACATATTATATGTACATGGGCCTAGATGGACTGGCATTAGTTGGTGGGCTTACATGGACAGGCCCATCCTGGCCCAAGCCCATCCTGGCCTGTCCCACTATCTTTTCCTGCCATGAAGGTAGTGAACACTAGTGGGCTTTTCCATTTACAGTAGAGGTAGCTGGTTGTCTGACCCTATCTTTGTGCAACTTATCAAAAACAATTCTCACATGATTTGTGATCATTCCATTGTCTATGCTCCCTTTCTCAATTTCCATTAGCTTTCTATGAAGAATCTTTGTGATGTGAAAACTGAACTGATCAAAAGAAGATATGGGTTTAGAATTGGTGGTGGAGCTCTTCTTTGCATGGTGCCATAACCAACTCATTGCTATCAATTGATGAAGGTAGTAGCCGAAAGATAGTGTGATATTGAGAGTGGGCATCTGTCTTGTGTCTCTACCAGTTTTGTGCATAAACGAAGATTAAGATAGTACAAGTTTATGAGAAGAGACTCTTACATAAATATAAGTTCAGTGTTCGCAGACTGTACAACATACTTGTCGACTTCAGCAACATTCTAATGTTAGAGAGAGAGAGAGAGGTCTAGAAAACAAAGATGTTTTAGTACTTCAACAATTGAATCGGGCAAACGTTATAATATCCAGACGTAGAAAATATTGTTAAACATCTCAACTTCAACAACAAATCATTTGTTGGAATAACTCGGGCTAATATATTAAATAAATGTGTTTAAAGGCTATCAGTTAAGGTTGTCTAATTAAAGTAATTATTTGAGTTTTTGTGCTTTTAATACATTATTAAGTGTGGGCCTTTTGTGTAGAAACCAAAATATAATTATTGATTTTATAATAAGCTAAATTGATAATAAAGAATAACTGTTAGGGTTATCAATTATATAAACTAGTTGTGGTTTTCAAGTCATTATGTACATTATTTTTCTGTCATTCATCTATAGAGAGAATGCAGAGACATTCTTTGAAGGAGGACTTTGTACCAGACTTAGAAGATCATCAACCTATAGATTTAGAAATCACATCACAATCAATAGATTCAGGTTAGCTTTTGCATCTTATTAATTATCACAGTGATTTGACATGAATGGTTCTGGTTGATGATGGTTTTCATCATAATATTTTGTTCTAACAAGTAGTATTTAGAATCTTTTCATGTTAAATCATTAAAAATCAATAATTTTCTAAATGTGATTCTTGTAGAAAAATTTTTAAATTTAACAATCCATAATTTTTAAAAATTGTTGAATTTAATAACAATTATTTGAAGATTTTTTTGGTTTAATTATTCACGGAATACATTATTGTGTTCATACGAACATAGATATACAGGTTTTTGGTTCAATTTGTTTTATATAGATAATATATATGTTTTAGTTGTATATATATATATATATATATATATATATATAACGCATCATGTGTGAGATTAAAGAAAAATCTTTGCTAGTGAGTATATTCATTATATATAAACTAACCTTTTTTTCCTGGTGATTGTCATGTACGGCGCATGACTTTGAATTTGTCTTCACATACAAATTTGGTTTTGGTTTCATATTGCTATATACGACACAACTGCCGAGAAAAAAATCATTATATAATATATACACACACACACACACACACATGCATAAAATCGGTTGAATTCAGTTCTACTTTCAAGAAAGATTTTTTCTTTTGATTGTTGCGTTGAGGAGAAGAATAAAAAAATGGCCTAGGATTTGTAGAGGTTCTGGGCTTTGGCCCAGAACTGAAGAAAGGGATTCACGGACCCAACTAGGACAAAAAAGGTATAGACTAAGCCACAGCATTCAAAAAACAATTTAGTAAAAATTACTTAACCTTTATTTTTTACGGAGTGAATTAATATATATTTTTTTATACAAATATAATTTATATGTCTTTTTTTAAAAATTTTATATATTCAAAACCTTAAAATACCCTCTAACTAAATATTATCATGTATTTGTATTTTTATAACAAATTTTTTTATTTTTGAATAGTTAAATTAGGGAAAAATATGCACGTATATTTATTATTTTAACATATTATATTGATGCATTATTATTATCACTTGAAGTCTTAAAAAAATGAAATGAATGTCATTAAATATTATTATCATTATGTATCATCATTACGTATCATTAACTTAATGATATAACAATTATATAACCTATAAGATACACAAAAGACTTAATAAATACTATGTTATTAATTTAATTACATATTGTTAAACAAATAGTACACAGCATAATTTTTAAAAATTTTTATATTAGAGTATTTTCTAAAATACAAATTTAACACACTATATGCATAAATTAACCAAATCTTACTAACCTTTGAATACCAAATAACTCCCGCAATCCCTGAAGAGAAGTAACGTTCCAAAAGAGCCTCAACTAACTGGTCTTTTTTATTATTCTCTATCCACATCGAAGTGAGTGTAGGCTCACGTCGTTCAGCCTTTCCCTAGTGACTCTCTTTCCAATCAATTGAAAGAACCCAAAGCTAGTGTTTGTAATTTGTGAACAAGAACTTTCAGGGAGTTTCAGAATCTCAAAAACAGAGTCTCACTCTTAATCTCTCAATTGATCTAAATAATAAAGAGACTCACTCCCCTTTATATAGAGATTAGGTTCAAGAGTCAGTCCTTATCAAATAAGGCTTTTAAAATTCGAATCATAATCAAACCAAAATCGATATCTAATAAAATCCGCGTCTAAAACAAGTGATAAAAAATCCCATGGTCGGCAGGCCAAACTAGCTGATCGACCTAACGAACCTGTCATATTGGCAGGCCGGAGTTTAAGATCGGCCTATTGAACTTACGATTTTTTTATCCCTGTAAATCTTTATCTTCCACCCGAGATTCTTTAGATAGAGTCTCGGCTTTAATTCAAATAACCCCATAGAAAAATTATCTGATTAATACAGTTATATCTAGATAATCTCTAGGAAAATAAATATTCCTGATAATTCAACAAGTTTATCTTGAATTAATTTAAAATTAATCCAACCGATAAACAGACATGAATTATCTATTCCCGATAATTCAACAAGTTTATCTTGAAATAATTTTATCGCAAAATTAATTCAACTAATAAACAAACATGAATTATTTGATTTTACCAAATTTTAGCCAATCTGATAAATCTGACATAAGTCACCAATTATTAAAAAAATACGCCGTATCATTACAGAATTTTTAATGAGCTAACAATGGGGACCAAATGGACCTATATAGTTCAAGCTCTCGATAATTATGATACCCAATATCCCAGATATACATTTCATAACTATCAACTCCAACGCTACTCCACTAAACGCTTGGAGCTGCACTCTCAAACTATATAGAATTATGAAGCTTATGTAGCTAAGTCTCTCTAACATATCATAATGTATCATATTCCTATAGGATTATCCATAATCAACTTAAGGACAAGTTTTGTCTTACTTTTCCGATTATTTTTATCTTATGTTCCATTATCTCACCATCGAAAAACTTACGATCCAAAGACAGTATACTATTCGATTACACCTATGTATCCAAATGGTTGAACACTCCAATTTTTCAATTACAAGATAACGTATATAAGAGGATATCACTACTCTTAAAGAGGAGCTATGGATTCCATATCTATAAATAACAGGTCTACGCTATCAAGAGTCATGCCTCCAATGTATCGACATGCGTACCACTATTAAAATGTGGATGTCACGCTTTGGTACATCAAAAGACATAAGTCAAGACAACGAGCCTACCATTTATCTTAGGATTAAGATACAATACAAATGATTGTCTAAAGTGAATCGATTTGTCAAGATAAAATTATTAATCCAAATCAATTTACTTTTATGTCCTGATCCAACACATCGTCACCATTGCCAATGTGCCAATGTTTCTATTCGCGGAGTCCATTTTCAATGGCCAAAACAAATCATCTCCCAATAGGGATATAGACAACATAACAATCTTTGCATGAATAAAGCACCCAACTTTATTCCCTCGATCATGGATCATATAATTTAGACTGTCACCTTAAGACTCGTGTCTTCTGCATAATTTGTCTATCATATGCCCAATTCTTAGAGGTTTAGACCGACAATCTCAAACTATTTTTTGTTTAACATACATTCAACAAATATGAATGTTAAGAGGATAAGTTTTGGTATATAAATAATCAATAAATTCTTTATTGATAAAAATGTCTCCAAAAACATATTACATTTTTATTTCTTAGGGCATACACGTCTAACAGATATCATAAAAAAACAGGAAATATAATTAACCTGAAGTCTTAAAAAATGAATATCATTACGTATCATTATCATTTTATATCATTAACTTAATGATATATCAATTATACAACCAATAAGACGCATAAAAAAGACTTAATAATATTGTGTCATTAATTTAATTACAAAACCCTAATTTTAATTTGTCAGCAAAACTATATCATTAATTTAATTACAACACCTTAATTTTAATTTGTTGGTAAATCCAACTTATCGGTAAAAAATTCCATCTTTTTAAGGAATTTTAAAATCATTATTTTAGAAACCAATTTGAATTTAAGCAATAAACTTTAAAATCGTTATTTTAGATACCAATTTGAATTTAAACAACAAACACTCTAATTCTAGGGATTTTTTTAAATATAATTATATCATAATTCATTTGAAATCATAAATATGTCTATTATAGTTATTCTAAAAAAATAAATTAAAATAAACAATATCATTATTATGGTCATTAATGTCTTTATACATATGCATTGAAACATATAAAAAATATTTATAAACTGCAGACATATTTTAATTCTATGAATAAAAAAGGCCACATGTCTCATTAACCTAAAAATTTAAGGATACCTTAGGCCCGTGACACAAAGAAACTAGTAGGGGTAGTTTCAAGATCCTAGTTAGGTCCACTTGTCCTAGTCAAGTTGACCAATCAACAGTTGACTTTTGACCAAATTTTTTTATTTTTTTAATTTTATTTTTGGTCATCTTTGGTGCAATTTTAAATTCAAATATTGATATTATATATATATATATATATATATATTGAGATGAATTAATTGAAGCAACACGTCACTAAAGTGGCCTCTTTTGTGGAAATTAATTTGTTTTAGAATATAAACGATTGTGTTCATACAACTTATATAAATATTGATCAGCCCAAAGGAAGGCAAGTATCTTGATAGAATTGCATGTACATCTATGGTAAAAAACACATGATGATTATTCGGTTTTACATATGAATGATAAATTAACCTAAAGGAAGATTTATCGTTCGATGTGTTTTTATTATCGGTGTTTGATTACTACACCATGATATCACTCACAAGTTAATATATCTATTAATATTTCTGTCCAAAGATTAAATATTAATTAAGTGTCTGTTATCTTGAGATGAGGTTACTTTTTTTTGGATTTATTATTATTATTTTGGATTCTTATGTGAGTTATTTTTGTTTGTTATATTGTTCTCTGATTCAGCTATTAGTTCTGGCTCAAACATTACTGCCAACATCAATTCTATTCCTATGCTGAATGGTAGCAACTTCAAATAATGGCAAAAGAACCTCTTTATAATTCTCGAAGTCATAAATCCCGACCTTACGTTAAGGGTTTCTTCTCCTACACCTCTTATAAATAAGAGTTCCTCTAATGAAAAGAGGGACATGAAAAAGTAAAAGAAGTCAAATCACATGTGTATAATGATCATGAAGAAGGCCATTGCAGAAGCATTCAAGGGTACTATATCGAAAATGACAAAAGACAGCCAAAGAGTTTCTTGATGACATTGAGAAGAGATTTGCCAAAAATAAAAAGGCTAAAACAAGTACACTTTTGGCAAGTCTCATCTCAATGAGATACAGAAGTAAATGGAACATAAGGAAGCACATCATGGAGATGTCTCATCTTTCTTCAAAACTAGAAGCACTTAAGCTTGACCTCTCTGAGGACTTATTAGTGTATTTTGTTCTAATATCTCTTCCCATACAATTCAGTCAGTTCAAGGTAAGCTACAACTACTGAAAGAAGACTTGGTCTCCTAATGAGCTCATATAATATTGTGTGTAAGAAGAAGAAAGTTTGAAGTAAGAAAAAACAAAAAGTGTTCACTTAGCTAATACTTCCAAGGACAAAGGGAAGAAAAGAAAGTATGATAAGGAAGTTGTAGTTACAGCATCTCAAAAGAAACAACAAAAGAGACTGAATGATCTGGAAAATACGGGTTGTTTTTTTTGTGGAGTTGCAGGACATAAGAAGAAGCATTGCACCAACTACCATGCTTGGAGTACTAAAAAAGTTATGCTTCTTCATTTGATTTGTTCTGAGGTTAATTTAACTTTGGTATCTAAACACACTTGGTGGATAGATTCTCGTATAACCACTCATATCAGTGTGTCCATGCAAGGTTGCTTGAGATGCCGAAAGCCATATAATCATGAAAAATACATCTATGTAGGCGATGGTAAGAAGGTTGAAGTTAAAGCAATAGGAAAATTTAGATTATTGTTAAAAACTAGATTTTATTTGGATCTTGATGAGACATTTATTGTATCTTCTTTTAGATAGAATTTGATTTCTATTTCTACTTTGGACAAATCTGGCTATTCTTGTTCATTTAGAAATGGAAAATTTAGTTTGTTTTATGATTCAAAATTGGTTGGTTTCGGTTCTTTATCAAGTTACGATAATCTTTATTTAATTAATAGAATTACTTCATTTAATGAATCGTTGCAATTAAGTACACAAGGTGTAAAGAGACAATTAACCAATGAGAATGTAGATGCTTTATGACACAAGAGATTAGGTCAAAACTTTAGAAAAAGAATAGAGAGATTGTGTTAGACGAAATTCTAGACCCCTTTGATTTTACAGATTTTGATGTTTGTGTAAACTGTATAAAGGGGAAATAAACCAATAAAAGGAGATTTGAAGCCAACGGGACTTTGGACGTCTTAGAACTTATATATACAGATATTTGTGGGTCATTCCTTATGGTTTTTTGGAATGGTCAACAATATTTTATAACGTTCATGGATGATTTTTTTTATATATGGCTATATATATCTCATTCATGAAAAGTCACAATCTCTGGATATGTTCAAAAATTATAAGGCTGACGTTGAAAACTAACTTAACAAAAAGATTCAAAGCGTAAGATCTAACCATGGTGGCGAGTACTATGGTAGATATGATAGTTCAGGTGAACAACATTTACCACCATTTGCTAAATTCCTAGAGGAAAGCCGTATCGTCCCATAATATACTATGTCGATTTCGCCTACTATGAATGGTGTTGTTGAAAGACAAAACAGGATGCTTAAGGACATGGTGAGAAACATGACTTCTCATTCTACCTTACTAGAATCACTTTGGGGAAAAGCGCTTAAGACTGCAGCAAATATCCTTAATAGGGTTTCAACTAAAGCAACTGCCAAAATCTCTTACGAACTTTGGACGAGCAGAAAGCCTAGTTTAAAGCACTTGCATGTTTGGGGATGTCTAGCTAAGGCAAGACCTTATGAGCCTAATGAAAAGAAACTAAACTTACGAACAGTAAGTTGTTATTTTATTGGATACTTTGAAAAATCCAAGGGATACAAATTTTATGATCCAATGACTAAGTCAATTTTTGAGGCGAGAAACATCCAGTTCTTTGAAGATGTCAAGTTTGCATGGAAGATAAGGTTAGGGACTATGTCTTTAAAGAGGAATATGATGATATTCCTACAGTTGTTATTGACATTGATTAGGCTCTTATTCCCAACATTATTCAAGAAGCAGATCCAAATCAAGACAATGTTGGAGAACCTCCCATTCTAGAAGAATAAACTCTACTACCTCAAGAACCTATGTCATTAAGAAGATCCACTAGAGAAAGGAGAAGTACGGTGCCAGATGATTACATTGTATTTCTTTAAGGACATAAGTTTGACATTGGTATGGTGGAAGATGATCTAATCAACTTGAGCTAAGCCATAGAAAGTTCTAAATCTTAAGAGTGGATTGATGCCATGAATGAAGAGATAAAGTCTATGAAGGACAATGATGTTTGAGATCTTGTCTTATTGCCTGAAAGAGCGAAACCCATTGGTTAAAAATAGATATTTAAGACCAAGAGAGATTCGAAAGGTGATGTGAAGAGGTACAAGGCTCGTCTTGTCACTAAACCTCTTTTAAGAAAATATAAAGAGTTGTGTGCTTTACGATTATTCTCTTATAGATTTCTTGTTCGTGGTAATAAATTTTCTACACCAACTGAAAGTGGACATAACTCTTATATGTAGAATTAACCATTACAAATATAAATTTATGTGTTTTTATTCAATTGATTTTTATTTTAATGTTTTTCACTTGCTCTCTATAACATAAAATATAATGTCTAAAGTTTAACAAGAAATATAACCATAAGCATTAAAACATGGTCATCATCATCATTAAAAAGTTTTGGGAAGTTAAAAGAAAAAAACACATTTCGTAAAACAAGGAAAAAACATTTCGTTGGAAAATTAAAAAACAACATTTCGAAAAAAGACTCTACAAAATGTTTCAAGTTTTGAGCATCCTGAGAACTACACATGAAACTTATTCTCACTTTGTATTTATATATATATATATATATATATATTAAAGATATATAATAGAGGTGCCACTAAACATATTCGTGTCATGTTCGTATCAGTACGTTTACAGCATAACACGTTTAACCCAAACATGAACACGACATGATTAATAAAAGTGCTTAAAATACAAACACGAACACGACACGCCTATGGCACGCGTAACACGATATGATACGATTAACACGATTATCAAACGTACCGTGACGGGTTGACATAACAACAACACGCATACAACATGTTTATGACCTAGTTACCTAAAAATTAAAAAAAAATTTAAAAAAATAAAAAAAAAAAAGCCAAAAAGAAAATTAATAAAAACATAATATCTAATTAATACTAACTTACTATAAATATTTCAAGTATTTTTATTTTTAAGTTTAAATGTATTATAAATGGGCGGGTCATGTCGTGTCGTATCGACATATTTACGGCCTGTTTAATTAAACATGTTAAGGCGTATTAGGCATGTTAGTACGAATCCAGCCCGTTTATTTTCATGCTATTCGTGCCAACCCATTTATAGCCCAATTAATAAACGTGCGGTCCAAACTCGTTTATCTCGTGTCGTTTGCATATCGTGCCGTGTCTGAAATTGCCCGCTCCAATTTTTAATTACTTTCAGACTGTGATATTACGATAGCTTGGCTTTTTGACGGCATGCGATTATTAGTGTTAATTGAGATTTTTATTACAAAATTTTATATAAAATTTCGGTGCCTTAACGGGTAATAATTGTTCATGTTTGA